>ATSW01006328.1:0-10711 GCA_000444245.1 Botryllus schlosseri
GTCTCAGGGTCGAGTCATCTAATTGCAATGACTGAGCTTACGTCTTGCTTCGGGCCATTCTAACACCGGTGCATTATCGTTATATTTTGTTGTTCTCTTCAGGACACGAAAGATTTCGAATTTGCAGGGACCCCAATATATTACCCGCCGGAATGGTTTCTTGACGGCTCTTACAGCAGTCGACGTTTGAACTGCTGGTCAATGGGTGTCTTGTTATATTCCATGGTGGAGAACCGATATCCTTTCCAGGATTTGGAGGAAATTGCCCGATGCAAGCTGAGGTTTCACCGAGAGGATCTGACAGATTCGTTCAAGCATCTGATCAAGTGGATGCTGATGAAAGATCAAGACCTACGACCGACCATCGAGAGTGTGCTGCGCCATCCTTGGTTTAGGAAACGTGATTCTACAGCAACGTGCTCGTCGTTGTGACAAGTTGAGTGTAAGTTGCATGCGAATTACATTGAAGAGAATGTGTATGAGACAAAGCGACATCTCAAGACCATACCGCCGCTGTGGTGATCACATAAGATGTCGTTTGTTTGACTCGCAGTTCGTCAGCAATGACGTACTTCTACTACTTAGGAGTGCTCAATTACACTTTTCCTACTTTCACGACTGATTCACATCTTATGTCTCAATACTACTTCAGCTCAAGTAATTTTGAGGAAAACCTAGTTACTCTTGGGCTTTTGAAAAGTATAAAGTAGTTCTTGGATTCCTTCGCATCATCTTTTCGAGTGATATTATTTTGGTAACAACCGGGTAAAACAGTTCCTGCGTCGTGACAATGGGTATTTTCGGAAATTTCTCCATTAATAGTGTCATCAGACATGTCACGTTCTCACGAAGATGCATCTTGAAATTTAAAAAATTGCCCCTCAAAGTTATACTACTAAAACTACGCGACACCTCGTTCCAATTGGATTTTTAGATGTAATTGAGTAGAAATTTGCGGCATTACTTGTATTTTTACCAGAGTAGAAATGCTGTCTACTTTGACCACCTTGATTACATTTCAGATTCGCTCATCTTATGTTAACTGGCATCCATTTTCCATTCCAACTCATTTTGCTGCTAATTTTATTTACCATTTTTTTTGCATTCATTAAACAGCATTCCGAGTTAATATTGCATTCATAAAACGTTGACATTCAATATATTTTTGCATGCGAAATATATATATTGTCGCTTGATTTGTAAACTGCAAGTTAGTGCAGCCTGACAACGATGGCGAAAGAGTGAATAGACATCGATCTTTTTTTCACCGAAATATATTTTCACGGCTCCTCTGACTAGTGGTAGAGTGTAATTGATCGTAATAAAATACATTTAGTGAATACACTGGTCTACACCAGTGATTCCCAAGCGCGGCCCCGAGGGCCGCATGCGGCCCCAAAAAATATTAAGAAATTGGGTTATGACAAAAAATAAATTTATATTTATTAAATACACTAGCTTGGCTTGGAGTCTGGAGTTTTTAATTAGGATTGCGGGGAAGTCGCGAGTAGACTGCTATCGTTACGTCCAGTTGAACGAGAAGTAGCTATAGATATAGGTAAAGACGGGACTGTAACTGCCGCACGCCAAAACCCCAATGAAGGGGGGCGAGCTCGAACGGGGCTCGAAATTATTTCGTGAATTAGCATAAATTATAAAGTATTTTTTGAAACTTTATGCATCTTTTTATTTTTTGCTGTAGGCGTGATTTCATGCTGCCAAATATCTTAATTTAGGGTACTTATCCCCAAGTAAAAATGCGCAACATTTATAGAAATGGACATTGGGCATATCGGCGTTAGCCTTAACCGCGCCACGACGCACCAAGCGAGAAAACCTTGGCCGAACAGGACTGCCCTTATACTGACCGAAAACGTCGTTATATGTACAAAATACTGTCTTGGCTATCTTAACCTCACGAGACAAATACAATCCCGCACGGAAAAATTATATTCCAGTGAAGAGATACCAGTTTGAAATCGTGTGCGTCTCTTAGTTTTGACGCCTACGTTTGGGCGATTCTATATTTTTTGATATAGGAGAAAGGAGGGCACGAAATCGCACGTAAGGAATAAACCTAAAATCACACTCGTTATCCGAATTGAGTCATTTCAGGAATGTTCAGCAGCCGAAAAAATGCGCGGGCCCCGAGTCGGGCTATTGAGCAAGCAATAGCATTTCAAAAATTATGGAGTAAGACTAAACTCACCAACATCCCTTCAATCTTGCCTTACCTCGGTTGATCCGCAGGTTATATGATGATAAGTGTTAATTTCATCGCCGGTCCAAAAGGCGTCGTCTTCATCATAACGTGCCGCATCCAAAACGGAATTTACAAATGACAAAACTGCCGCGACTGTCGGGAGGCATTAAGATGGGATGGTGGATGGCTAGCGTTTGATTTGTGATCAATGCATTTTATTCAAACTCGTCTTACCTATTTGATCCATAAATGATCATAACAGTAGTTTGTGACTTCGGCAGCCTAACAATCAGCTTCCTTCACTGATTTGCCGCGTCCAAACTACTAACTTCTTACCAAGAAAACTGCCGCGACTCGGGATTTAACCAGTGACGTTCAGATCTTCAGTCTGGCGCTCTTCCGACTGAGCTATCGCGCATTGGAGATTAATGTCCTCCATCTCCAATGCGCGATAGCTCAGTCGGGAGAGCGTCAGCCAGTACGGGACTCGAACCCACGACATTCGCGTTATTAGCACGACGCTCCGACCAATTGAGCTAACCGGCCGATTGTTCAGGACAAGGAAGATGTCGAATAGCATGAAGGAGTTGCCATTAATTTGCTATCACTTGGTAATAACATTTATCTCTGTTATTATGGTTCGATCTGACATAGATCAGGGTTACCATATTTCTGCAACCCAAATTCCGGACACTCTTTAGCGCAAACTAGTGGATTTTAATATGAGTTATGACGTCACGCTAGCAAAGCTTTGCTCATAGACCAGAGGTGGTTATGATCCGGTTCGTGAGTATGTGGCTGTGTGTTGTATAACCGGGACCGAAAGCACATGTTTTCAGCCCCTTACCGCCCAAATAAACCATAATTTTGAGCCCACCATAGGGTAAGCGATGCAACTTCTGGAGGGGGGGGGGCTTGCTATAAGATTCTGGTCGTTAAATTATTTGAATGAATTCTGTCAATAATATTAGTTGTTCCATATATTACTAGATACTTACTACTCTCCGCCCATATGATCAGAGTTAGCGGTAAAGTTGGTGGAGGATGATGAGTTCGAAAATACAGCGAGCGTAATTGTACATCGTCAAGCTATGTTCATGCCCCAACGATAAGATCGTTTATCAGTCTTATGCCGGTGCGCACCACGGAGCTTTATAAACACCCCACATGCAGTGGTTTCTAACCTCTTATGGTCGTGACTCCATCTCTGATTTGAAAATGTTTCGTGACCCAGATCAAAATTTGACGAGCTAATTACAAAAAGAAGTCGGCACCTTTGCCCAGACTTACTCAGGGGCTGTTTTATAAGCTGATTTCGTTCCACATATTCGCGAACCCTAGAATAAAGACAAACCACCCCCACGTTTGGAACCACTATCATTGAATGAAGCATTTAAACGGCCTTAGCGATCTCTAGGAATATACCGTTATCCTATAATTGCGATTACAATTCGGCTTATTTCAGTAAATGAAGGTTGATTATACTTGCGAGAATGGTGTAAAATAAATAAATGTGACAGTAAATTGCGCACAGCGCGAAGAAAAATATCATGCATCAGCATAAATATTCGCAAGAAAAAAATTATCAGCCCACCTCAAGTCACCAAAATTCCGGACATTTGGCATATTTTGGAAATTCCTCCCGGACGCAAGTTTGAACAGTGAAATTCCGGACATGTCCGGGAAATTTCGAACGTATGGCAACCCTAACATAGATAGACTACGAAAAATAATTAGGTATGTTTTTTTTATCTTGGCAAATCATACAGAGTATTGAAATGAATTTCAGTCGATCATAGCACTATTTAAATAGTTTTCCGACTCATCATCATTGGTTTATTAGCAATTTTATCAGTTCAATATACCACAAAACTGCGATACAATGAAAAGATAGGAAGGGGTCGAAGCGACTTGGAGTAGTCTATGGAATCAGACACCCACCTTGGCCTAGGCCCCAGGCGATGTAAAGAGGAGACATGCGCACTGAATGAAAGTAAAGAAGATAGTATAGAAAAAGACAAGCGACAAAAATGAGGTGGCATGTCATCGAAGGCGAGATCGATTGGTCAGTCGTGGTCCGACTCTCTATAGCAGAGGTCTCAAACTCAAATGTGCTCGCGGGCCATTTCCCAATTTATGATGACGCCGCGGGCCACAGCACCAATCTTAGGGATATTCAATGTATCATTTCAAAGTAGGCCTTATGTAACGGGACCTTGCAGGCATTCCACGGACATCGTGGCAATGTAATTTACTATTACATTATTCACTCTTGACATGCAAAAAAAAACATTTTCAAATATTTCAATAAAATTGATTTTGTGCCGGGCATAATTTTTGTGATTAACGAGTTATAGACATTATACGAGAGCATGCCTCATGACATCGTAAATCTGTCGGGATATAATATTGCAGCTAGTGGACATTTAACGTGCGTGCCACAGTTCTATGTAATATATTTTAAAATCTGCTGAAGATTGAACTGATATCAGAGCATTTGAGCGGTGTAGCCTAATGATGGTTTGTTACAGTCGTGTTAAGTATCGGCTGTTGTTATTGTCATTGCCAAAGTCAAACTAAATCAGCGTTAGATTTTGCCTTCGAATAATATTGGAATATATCAATAACCAATAACAACATATAATCATTATTTAGCTATAGTAATAGCATTGCTTCTTAACCTTTTTAGCGATCGTACCCCTTGTGCTTCCGATAAGATTTCCTGTACCCCCTGTCCATTTACACCACAGTTTCTGATGGTACCTATAATAAAATCAGAAAGCCCATTCACATGAAATCGCGCGTAGCGCGGGGATGTTTTTCCAGTTGAATCAATTGGCCAAGAAAATATTCCACAGCATATAGGCCTAATTCCACAATGCATCTCGTACACCCTGATGTGGGTGCTTCGTACCCCGATGGAGTCTACGGACCCTGGTTATAAGAACCCATGGAATTGAAATGTTCAATCGGCGAAGAATTGGTGTTACAGCTGTAGAGCGTACTACTATCCTACTCGCCAACGATAATAACAAACAAAACCTAGCATATATTCCACTATACGTCACGGGGGTCACAGAATACCAATGGCTGCCATACTAACCTGATTAAATAGCTATATACCCTACGCAACGCAAGCTACAACCTTTTTATATATATTACCATTCCCAATGACAATATGATAGATTGTTGCGTCCGTAGGATTACCAACCAAATCACCGTTCCGAGTCGCAAGTCCTTCTCTGAATTCGACGTTTGACCCGACTCAACTCGAGTAATTTTAATTTAATCACCCAGTCAACCCGAAAACGAGTATCAAACCAAATCACAACTTTCAGTCACGAATCAACAACGGGTCATTTCTTATCATTATAAACTAGGAACGAGACGTAATAGTCGATCTTTCACAACATGGAGCTTTTAAAAGTGATGTGATAGTGAAGTTTGTTGAGATTTCGGTTATTTTATAGTAGTTTTAGCGTGAACTTTAACTTCATATATCAAAAAAAAGATATACGGCACTTGAATATATTGATGAATACTTGAAATTCCAAAATGCCGTCGCGGGCCGCATGTTTGAGACCTCTGCTCTAGAGGATGCACTAGTATTCACTTAGTAGTAATTGATTTGAACGGCCTAACGGCCCCTCGTCGTCTCCCAGTCTATTCCGCAATATTTGTTTCGTATAGTTCTTTATTTATTGATGTGACGAATAAAACACTATCTATCTATTTGAATGTGGATATGCTTGGCGACTCTCCGATAGCCAGTGGGATACTGTTCCACACATCAGGTCCTCATATTTGACGGAGCGATGATCTTTTCGGTCGATCATATCATATTTGGACGACGTGGTCGCGCGTGTGGTGTACATGCGCGCTTTTGATTGCGAGGTAAAAAGTCATAGAAATATTATGTTTCTTTTTCTATTATTGACACAAATTGTCGAATTGTAAAATTAGACTGCTAGAGGAAAGATATTTCGACCTTCTGCGACATCGAAAACGTATAACTGATACAGTTGAAATCACGTGTGAGAATAAAAGATGACCTCCTTCGACATCGTCAAGCGAATACTTCATTTATGCGGAGCCAGATATGGTGCATAAAATAGCATTGGTATTTATTTAGTAGTAATTGCTTGTATTTAGACTTGAATGTGGACATGCTCGTCGACTCTCGGACAGCCGGTTGGATACTGTTCCACACATCAGGTCCTCATATTTGATGGAGTGATGATCTTTTCGGTGGATCATATGATATTTGGACGACGTGGACGCGCGTGTGGTGTACTTGTGCGCTTTTGATTCCGAGGTAAAAAAGTCATTGAAATATAATGTTTCTTTTTTTATTATTGACACAAATTGTAAAATTGTGGGCTGTCGAATTGTAAAATTAGACTGCTAGAGGGCAGATATTTCGACCTTCAGCGACATCGAAAACGTATAACTGACACAGTTGACATCACGTGTGGGATTAAAAGATGATGTCCGTCGACATTTTCAAGCGAATACTTCATTTATGCGCAGCCAGATATGGTGCATAAAATAGGAAACTGTAGAAAGACTAGTTCCGCTGGGGCTTGAACTCATGACCTTCTGCGTGTTAAGCAGACGTGATAACCACTACACTACGGAACTTGCCGCAAACCTGTGTTATTCATCAATTTATATATAGATTGCGCAGGTTCTGCGGGTGGCTAGTCCACAAAACCTATCACTTGATCTTTATATGTGGCAGACTGCATTGTGGAGATTATGGTGTGACGTCCAAGACATTCATCAATATAAGTTTTACGGCTCGGGCAATCAATATAACTCCGTCGTCTACCAATCATAGCGCGAACCTTAAACGGTGTAATGTGGGAAGTATAGAAGCAAAGTCAATGGAGGAATTAGTCATGCGAGACATATCGCACTATTGGGAAAGTAGCCTATGTCACGGTCAGATTTAGTGGCTAATCATTTGATAAATAGTGCCGATATTTGAGATCTTCGGTATAAAGTGGGCTTCAAATTTGCAGCAACGGATTCGATATACGACGAGTCATACATACTACGTTACCGCTGATGTCGAACTTTTCGGTTTGTAGGTGATTTTAATAAATGAGACTGAAATTGGAATCATTTCTGTAAAATAAGGTTATTTTAAAATTATAAAGCTTATTTTTCTGGGGATGAGGGGGTAGTCATGTTATGATGACAAAATCGAATTCCAATTTAAATCCGATGTTTTATTCCTGATTCCAAGTTATAATTTGCAAAAATTTAAACCTGATTGATAAATCACTGAATCCAAGTTATAATTTGCAAATGTATTGTACGAAAATTAGAATAAACATTATGATTGATATGCATCATATTAACTATGATATACAACTAATTATACTTTTGATAAGCCGTGATGAAAATGCAAACGTTAGAGTGGCAGTCTCTGTGGCGCAATCGGTTAGCGCGTTCGGCTGTTAACCGGAAGGTTGGTGGTTCGAGCCCACCCAGGGACGATCTTCTCATTCTCTTGGAGAAAAATATCCAAAATCCAAGGCTTTTGTGATCGCTTGCTGAAAGTTACGAATGAAACGTGTCTGACGTATATTATATCCCTATAATTTATATTATATACCTTTTGATTCATTTGTAATTCGTATAATATAGAGCAGGCTTATCAACCTAAGGGATGGTACGCACTTCTGTGTATGAAAATAATTGCAGTGCGGATGACAAATGTGGTCCGGAAGAATATGGATGAAAATCCGGATGAGTGCGGATGAAAATCGTAAATAACACAGGCCAACAAAAATTTTTCTTTCAAAAATCAAGATGTGATAGATCGAATCAGGGTTATATCAGGTGCGTTGAGTCTGAAAATGGCATTACTATATATTGCCGAATTGGTAATATTTTTTGAAATATTGCTTCTTTCTATCACAAAAAATATTTTCCGTTGAAACTCTAAATATTTTTTTGGTGACAACGCCAAAGAGAACGATGTTCGCGTAAAAAACGTAACACCTGAAAAGGTGAAATTACATAGATCAATATCATCGTATCCATTAAACTTGGACCGGTGCATATCGGATACTATACATACAGCCGTAACGTGGAGAAATGCCAAACCATGGTTGTAAGTTATCATTAGGACAAAATCGAGTTCCTTTCCTAGAGGATTCGATTCTCTAATGCAGCGGTTCTCAACCAGGGGTCCGCGAAAGCTCTAAACTTGCAAAATGGTTGATGACCTAATTGTATCACGAGACAGTTTCGCTTCATAAGTGCCAAAACTTTATAACTCACCCAAACAGAATGGCAATCTCCCATCTGAGATGAAATATTATACTATGAAAACCAGAGGTGGTCACTGGTCAGTAACGAAGTACTTCTAGTTTTTTGAAGTAGTCAAGTAGTTTCCCTCTACTTCTAGTACTTACTCAAGTAGAACAAATTTTTGCTACCACTACTTCATTAAATTTTGTGATCTACTTACTTACTTTTCGCTATTTTCAGTTTTTCAAGTAGAAGTAGTTTATTTCTCCAATCAGGAAGATAGCCTGAGGAATTTCGGGGTGTTTTCACGGAGTATCAACAATCACTTACTTATTCGGTACTACAGCCCCTCAGGTTTCATCATTATAGATGATTTCAATAATTTGATCTAACGCTGTTGTACGCTCATCGTAAGATGTCACTAACGAAGAGCGAAATTTGATTAATTTATGAAATTGAGAAAAATACATACCGAGAACATTTGACGCAATAGAGAAATTCTGAGCACATAATTAGATTCAGCAACCTTTTGAAATGTGTAAACTAGTGTTATTAATTAAACTTCTATTCCTCTATCTGAACACATTACTGAACGCAAGATTGCCAACTGCCAATTGGAGATTCCGCAGTCCTTTTGACTCCGCGTTTAGTCGGATTTTATTTGAGGTATTCAATTCATGGTGGTTGTCGACTACTATATGGTCGCTTACAGCAGGTCGATATTCCTTATTTTTGATTCCGTCTCTACCGACTTGTAGTGTGGCACACTTCTAGGCTTTTACAAGATACCGCTTACGCAGCTGAGATGGCGAGGAGTAGTCTAGATAAACCTCCAACTCGTATAGGTAGGAATTCTAGAGTCGAACACGGTCGGACTCGAACCCACAACCCATTGGTGTTGTAGCTGTGGATGATAGCACTACGCTATCTCACCACACTTTAGATCGGTTAGGAATGATGAGATCTGTGAGTCCCAAAATAGGCGATATCGTCCATTGAAACTATTTACCCTAACCGATCCATGTGAACGCGACCGTGGACTTCCAAGCCGATACGAATGAGTAAATGAATGAAATATGAATGAGTTGTGAACGAATCAATTTTCCAAGTACCGTAAGTAATAAAGCTAAAATTACACTCGGGATCCGAATGGAGTCATTTCTGGAATGTTCAGCAGCCGAAAAAATGCGAGGACCCCGAGTGGGGCTATTGAGCAAGCAATAGCATCTCAAAAATTATATAGTAAGACTAAACTCACCAATATCCATTCAATCTTGCCTTACCTCGGTTGATCCGCAGGTTATATGATGATAAGTGTTAGTTTCATCTCCGGTTCAAAGGGCGGCGTCTTCTACATAACGTGCCGAATCCAAAACGCAAATGACAAATGGCAAAACTGCCGCGACTGTCGGGAGGCATTAAGATGGGATGTTGTTTGATTTGTGATCAATGCATTTTATTCAAACTCGTCTTACCGTATTTGATCCATATATGATTATAACAGTAGTTTGTGACATCGGCGGATTAACAATCTGCTTCCTTTACTGATGTGCCGCGTCCAAACTTCTTATCAAAAAACTGCCGCGACCCGGGATTGAACCAGGGACCTTTTCAGATCTTCAGTCTGACGCTTTCCCGACTGGGCTATAGGGGCGATTGAGGTGGCCAGTACGGGGCTCGAACCCGCGACATTCGCGTTATTAGCACGACGCTCTGACCAACTGAGCTAACCGGCCGATGGTTCCAAACACGACAGATGTCGAGCAGAATGAAGGAGTTGTCATTAATTTGCTATTAATTGGTAATAACATTTATCTCTGTTATTATGGTTCGATCTAACATGGATAGACTACGAAAAATAATTAAGTATGTTTGTTTATCTTGGCAAATCAGACAGAGTATTAAAATGGACTTCAGCCGATCATAGCACTATTTAAATTTTGCCAATTTAAACTCTTCAGTGAGTGATAAGCCATCATCGAAAAACCATTTATGGCTGGCGAGTCATAGTTTTCCGACTTATCATCATCATCATCACCATTGGTTTATTAGCAATTTTATCCGCTCAATATACCACAAAAATGCGATACAATGAAAAAAAAAGATGGTGTCGAAGCGACTTGGAGTAGCCTTTGGAATCAGACACCCACCTTGGCCTAGGCCCTAGGTTATGTAAAGAGGAGGCATGCACACTCACTGAATGAAAAGTAAAGAAGATAGTATAGAAAAAAGCAAGCGACAAAA
>ATSW01006330.1:0-13213 GCA_000444245.1 Botryllus schlosseri
TGAGGTTCACGTTCGCGTTCTGTGTGTGAACCTCGGAAATTTAGAGGTTCACGTTCACAAACGAACCTTGGTAGGTTCTATACTGTGAACCTTTTTTATGCATTAAAATTTTTGCTTCATTAAAACATCTTCGGTTGAAATTTATTGCATTTCAACTGCGAGCCACTCTATGCATGACGCTGGCAGCATAAAATAAATCAACACAAAACGAGCGTACACCTTGACAATGTCAAAACTTTTACTTTTTTGTTACAAAATTTTGCTCGGAATATCCAGTTTTCAGTAAGTGAATATTTAGTGACTCTTGATGTGAGCTTGACCCGCAATCACACAACATCTAGACCGAAATACACTACATGTAGGGTGTAGGTAGTCAGCGAATGATGCTTATTCAATATTTAACGAATCAATGAAATTGATATCGCTGTCTGATGCAAAAAATTGATCAAGCGTACGAGATCAATCCTGATTTCATATGTTTATTGTATCATAAAAACCAAATCCGTGCGATTGCGGGTGTTGGAACTTGTTAAAGGGCTAATCGGTAGCAAGTACAGAAACCCGTTTTAAACTCTGCTCAATATCAACGTAGCAATTCTCAGACGCCGAATAATGCATCGTTCGGTCTGGCCTAGACCTAGGCGTAAGCTTATATTCCCTTGTAAGTCCTCGTCGAATTTGTTGGCAAAGCCGCGGATAATATTGATTTTATGGGATTATCATATCATTTGATTGCCCCATTTGATACATTTGGCGACATTGAAAACGTCAATATGTACTTCAGCATTACGAAATTATAAGGCCCTAGTCGTCACTAGGCACATTAATATTAGCTAACACTTCACTGAAATGTAGGGCTGGAATTAGCGATATGACGTCACGTGACGTCACGAGGTTCACGTTCGCGTTCACACAGAAGCTTTCCAAAGGGTTTGCGTTCACACGAACCTGAACCTTTCAGAGGTTCACACCATCCCTATCTACATTTCTAAGGTGGCGACCAAACTTTCTTCTTTGGTTTGCTCTAGCTTAGATTATAGTACACAGCGAGAAAAGGTGGAACATCTGAGTTTTGACCGTATGTCTCATAGGTCCCCAGGTGGTTTGCCTTTAGACCCGCCCGGTGGGGACCGATGATACGTTCGAGCAACAAATTTTGAACGTTCAGAACTATTTTTGAAAACGCGGATACTGGATATTCATGTATATATCCACGGTAGGTAGCGCTTGTATCAACGTGTCGAGCCAGCAAAAAACATTCTGCTGCTGGCGTGCTGATTACTAAAAACTGGTCAGCACCTTCATCCAAACCTACTCACGGACTATGTGGGAAGGCTGGCAACTATGTACGCAGTAACAGCAAATATGTAATTATGAAATTTTCCGTCCTTAGATTAAGAAACTCGATCAAGAGTACAGCAACGTATTTAGATCTTCTGGAGCACCAATCGAAGTAGACAAGTAGGCCTATTTCTACGTGAATTTCTGCGCCTTGCGAAATACAGATAGCGATCTATACCTTATTATTCGATAACTAACCTATGTATTATACTGTTAACACATAGCACTATACCAGTCGCTTGTAATTTTCCAGGGAGGAAAATTTACCTTCCTTTTGGTTGCTATGCTCCCGACCCTATAATCTTCATACTAATGGCCAGACACCAGCCTTACGTTATAGTTGGTGGCGCTCTAAAATGACACTTCGACTGATTTTACCCCTTGTTTACCTGGTTCGCATTCCTCAGAGGAGGTCGTTTTTTCTTAAATTTTGAAAAACTAAAATTTCCAGAAATGAGCCACCGATTGCATCCGCTTCATTTACATTCTTGTCATTGGTATATAATTATCGTCTTCGCGACCCCACAAAATAAGCAATAATAGCAAATAAGCGATCCCATTAGGGTAGCGACTCCTACTTTCGGAACTCATATATATATACCACACTATCTCGCCACACATCACGTTGATGTTATTTCGTCATAGCAGTTTACGACAGAAAACCAAGAAACTGATGTATGAGATTGGCAAATTGAGCTAACAGACTAATGAATCAGTATAGTAAGCAGGACATATTTCAACCATGTCGAATTCATTAGTATAGTAAACAGGGATAAATTTCAACCACGTCGAAACGACAGTATAATCTAGACTAGAATACCAAGTTTCATATTATATACAGGCTATCGATATCGATTCATCGCAATCGAATGCGGAGAATAAAATTTGCCACTGTGTTTTTTTCTATGACAATATGCTTTCTAACGCGGCCTTGAAGTCCAGCCTGTTAAAACGGCTCCTTGCTTGGAACTACGCAGAAAATGAGAATCGCAGTCCCTGCCGTGACATGCTTATGTTATCAAGAATTCTCGATCTTAATAGCCGGAATCGTCTGATGGCGCCTGCTGGTCAGTGAACAATGCACATGATATGCGCTGTAGGGTTGCAACCAAGTCACAAGGCCCTGAGTCACAAGTCAATCTCACTTTTGTAGTTTTGACTCGAGTCATCAGAAAATCGTGACTCGAGTAATTACAACCCTGATGCGCTGCGACTAATGTTTTACCTTGGATATGGACAAGCTTGTACAGAAGAAACAGTTGCAGCAATCACATTAGATTGTGTTTTGTTTTATTCATTCGTGTTGAAGCCAATAACCTATGAATTCCTGCGTATTTGAGTAAAATAAGTTATTCAGGACCTAGGTGGTACGCAGTATATTAAGAAAAAATTATTGGTACGTGATCGGCAAAAGTTTGAGAAACACTGGAGTAGATGAACTGGTGCAAATTTATCATTCATTGCCGCAGATTTACGACATAGCGATCATCATTTTCCCTGTCAGCACGAATCACGACGCCGTCGTTCGTGCATATAGATTTTAGCAGGATTGTGAGATAATATTCCCACTGGAAAATAGCAAATTACGTCTTTTGCCTCAAACGTGCGCAATTGGCAGCGCTGTCTTTGGGAAAGGCCGTTCATTACATTTTACGTGTAGGTATATTGTAGCAGTCCAAAGAAAATCCATAGCAAAATTGGCCTGCGCCCCTGGTAAATGAAGGAAGTCTGTCCTATCCCAGAGAGTTCATATTGTATATATCTTCCCGTCAGACGTGGAAAATAGTCATGGTAGGTATATGCGCTTTGCCGCTCTCACAATAACGTGTTCTCAATTTACAGCGAAGAAGTGAACAATTATTAGGCAGCAGCCACTTCCTTCCGTACGCCTTCGACCTTCGTACTCAAACTGCAGCTAAAAGATTTTTGCGGGCTGTATCATCAACATCATAATAATTTATTAACACTTTTATCAAATCAATACACCACAAGATTGCGATAAAATGAAAATATATTAGGGTGCCGAAAAGACTTGGAATAGTCTTCATCAGGGGTGTCTTTATTTTGTACATGCAAGCGAATGAAACGCTAATGAAGCTAATGAAAAGCTAAGAAGCTAATGAAGCTAATGAAAAGTTAATGAAGCTAATGAAAAGCTAATGAAGCTAATGAAAAGCTAATGTGAATAAGAGGAATGCGCACTGGATTTAAGAAGCGATAGCCATTCCATTTCGCTCCATATCTGTGGTATCGATAGCATTCTTACGTCATTGATTCTTACCCCCTTGCGAAAAGACTCTGAGTGCAGCTCTAAAAAGTCTGGGAGCCACTGTAGTAGAAAGATACCAGTCAGATTCGTTCAATTCTACGACCGATATTATAGTACGACTGCAACTGGAGCAACTCAATACTATCACCACCAAGAAAGCTAATCTTGGTCGACGATGAGTACCGGTTATTGATGCCTGATCTCACAGAAAACTTATAGACAGAGCCATAACTGTCGCACCCTTGCAAGCAGAAAATAGACCAAAGATTATTTCACAAATCAACAATATGTCGAGTATTTTCGGGCAAATTAATTCAACTAGGAAACTTTCCTTATGGCTTTCCGCGAAGTATCACCGGATTTCTTGATTGTAATACGGGTACACCTACCCCTCCCCAAAAATATTAGAAATATTGAAATATACAGAATGAGTTCAACTGTATTCTCAAATATATTGGAGATCGGTATACTCCTAAGATCTCTGGAGACCTCTGTACTCTTGAAATACACAACCTACGGGTGCGGGACTATTTCGGCGACGGTCATTTCTGCGCCAAGACACACCGAGACAGATAGCTTTTCGGCCAACATGCAATTCCCGACGGCCGCCGACAAAACGATAGGCGACGACCTTACCCGTCCACGTCCATATTGATCTGTCAGTCCAAGTGTCGAAATGCTCGACGCCAAATAGCCCTGCCCTTGCAACCTGAGCCTACGGCGGAAATGCGATCCACATCTGAATAAAATGCGCCCCGTGAAGGACATTTTCTAGTAGTTTGGTTTGGAGCAATTCCAATATGTTTTGAGTAGTGATACCTTTTACCTTAGGTCATGAAATAACAACATGCTTTGTAATATATGAAAGTAGCAATGTTATTGACAAGATTCATATAGCCAATTAAGTTGTCATAATTCACCATTTTATGAGCATTGAACTGCTAGAAATGATTATATGAATGATTATATAAATCTCGCGTTGGCCGTAACCTATTCCGATGAGTCGTTCGTGAATTCCCTAAGACGGAATGAGAGTCTTGGGTGCAAACTTCAAGAAATTGGGTGATCCACCGATTGGGGCCCAAGACTCACGTTTGGGGTGGGTGACAAGGTGTTGTTTCCACATTAACTGTTGGCATTGTATATTAGTACAGCAACTTCATCGAAGTGGCGAGATAGCGTAGTGGTCCAATCAACAGCTGCAGCACCAACGGGTTGCGGCCTTACGGGTTCAGCCGGCCGAGGTCGACTCCAGAATTCCTACCTAAGTGTTGGGGGTTTATCTAGGCTCTTCCTTGCCATATCATCCGCGTAAGCGGTGTCTTTCAAAAAGCCTAGAAGTGGACCGTACTGCAAGTCGGCAGTTACGGAATAAAAATGAAGAATGTCGGCCTGGTGTAAATGAACTCAGAGTCGACAAGTGCCATGAATACCAATAAACAAACAAATAAACTTCATCGAAATATCTATAAATCTTGTCACAACGTTTCAAGGTATCCGTCAAATAAGACTATGATGGCATTATTACTTATTTGATAAGTCGACTATATCATTGTTTCGGTTAAGAATGATAATTCAACGATTTATTGCAACTTTTTACCGTGTGATCAAACTGATGACACGCATTCGGGGCATTTGTGCCTCGATTAACCATCCATATCATTCATGTTATGACATTTGCGAGCTGAAAGGTTCCTACTCTATTTCGCGGATCTAAATACATTTATAAACAAAATCAATTGCTTCGTACATTGCCAGTACGTGGTACTGTTGATTGACCGTGTTGAATGCGATCTTGAGTATTCCGGATCAATTTAGCACGGCGATGCGGATTAAAATTTTTGAACGCGCAAAATTCCGCCACGAACGCCGAAGAAATACTGCCATTCATAAATCGCATTTGGTCCCGCGTACCCGTACAGCAAACTCGAGCGCCATTTACGGTTTATTGCTACCGATGTTCGTATACGATCCACGCAAGACAGACAGCCTTGATAGCTATCGGCGCCAGTACATCAACCGTGTCGCGCTAAGCTAAGATGAGAGTATTTGTGGAAATAGAACACGTTGTTTGGTTACGAGTAAAATAATTGTCACGTTAGAGAGATGAATATCAGCGGTGAACAACAACAAAGGCGCCAAGAGACCAGATGAGACGGCGATTAGACGATCTGGAATCGGGCTATAAAACGCACCCGGTTTTGGACGCGAGAAGTACTTATACAACTTAACCTACAAGTGGACGTTGATCATAATCTTGAACACATTTATGACAGATCGCTTCAAGAACAACGAATCTTATCAAACGCAATACCCTGCGTGTGGAATCGCAATTCGCAACCAGTACAAACATCATAAATCTGGTAACGTATTATTCCCGAGAGGCGTTGGCGCAAACGACACGCTGCGTTGCAAGGTAATGTTGGGGCTTGAGGCCAACATCAAATTTAATGATGATTATTATGTGTCGCCTTATTGTCATAACAGCAATACCCGTAAGTCAGTCAACAGATTCAACAAAATTAGTCGCGTATTTGGAAATGTCACGCAACGTAATCATAAATGAGTCCAGATGATGAAATAGCAGGCCTGTCTATTCATGTGTACAATTGTACACCTAACTTGCAAACAGATCTAAAAATGCGGTAAGACCACCCGACAGATTGAACGAGATGGCGTCAAGCTGGCGTCAAAGGGACAGGTGTTTTCAACTGCGAGATCACGCGTGACTAGACTGAGCGTCGTCGGCACTTGAAAATAAGAAAACTATCACGACAATATTCGATCATCCGCAATATCGGTTGGATTTCACAGATCGCTTAATCGATGAACGCTCGGGATACAGTGGAATTACGACGTCATGACCTCGTCGACTGTGATAAACCCTGGTTTTCGTGATCGGGCAACAGGTGTTTACAATAAGCTACTTGTGCGCTAGCGCGCCTACCCAACTATTAATTCGTAGTCGTTCAGCACTTACGCTACAAATTATACACCACGAGCTGTTTAAATGTACGACAGGGTAGTTTCGTTCACTCAAATGCATTTGTCGGCTACGCACGGCCATTTTAACAGTATTCACACTGTTTTCGACCCAATTTACCATCCTTCAGATTGTAATCAACAGTTAGCCGAAAGAGAAATTCTAAATTTAGATTGGACCTTATTTTGCTCTGTGGTTAGAGCTGGAATCGTCGATAGGAGGGTGTTAAGATTAAGTGATATGATATGAGCCACCTGGATTTTATATCAAACCGAATTAGTGTTTTCACACATAACACCGTTTGCGAAGAATACAAATTCATGTACCTGCGAGCGGGAGCATTGTAACAAGACCTAGAAGTTGCTTTCAAAAGTCGTTGTTTCAAGTGCTCTGACACTAACAACAAAGAAAATGTAACTAATTCAGGTTCCAGTTATTATTGGATTAATGGATTCGTTTTGTCTTGCCTGTTAACTATACAGTTTGCGAGAAGTGATGTAATCATCTTATATCCGCTTTAACTTCAAAATTATCTCTGCTCGTCTCTCACTAAAGCGCCGTTCAGACGCCAACGCGTGAAAGGGACTGTGAACGTAACAAAACACACAAGTAGTAACCGGATGAGAGAGGATACGAAAAAAATCCTGAGACAATCTGCTCGTGTCGCCAGTTTAACATAGAAACTTAGTATTCCGAGAAGTCTTACTGCTGGAGCCTTCCTGAGGTTTCGATGTTTAGAAAGCTGGATAATTAGCCGAATTTAATGGAGCGATCTCGCCTGTCATACTGTTATTTCGCGACTGCAGTTGAGTAATCGTTCACCGGTGATGCGATAATTTAGATCGAGAACGCGCGAGTATTTTACCTGGTCAAAACCAGCTGTTATCGGCGTATTCGTATCGGAAGACTCGGGGTCTACACGTTTTCGGACATCTGGTTATTTGCTATTGCTGTTCGATTTTAGACTATATGGAAATGTACAATAGATGGAATGCGTGTGTCACCGTATCCAGTGAACCCACAACTGAAGCGGTTTATGGACGTATCCACCCTTGCAGCGTGTGACGAGGTAATATAGATTTGTTGATTATCAGCGTGTTTTCGGTGCAGTAGGCAAAATTGCACTATTGGGATCCCTAACGTATTTTTACATAATCCTAGGAATTGGGCATGCTCAGGACAAGCGCTCGTCTCGATAGAAGTTTAAGCAAAGCAATGCTTGCCGGGCGACAGTATTCTCCGTGAGTGATTTATGACATAGAACCCCATTTGTCGAATGGGAATTAGATATGCAATCCTGATTCTTAGAGATCGCCACGGTAAGGAAGCGCCACAAGTGCAAGCGAATTTCGCGATAGGGTTTCGAAAGTACGGACGAAGAGGGAACATTCACGGAGACCGGGATGTCGATTTTCATACGGTGCGACTTTTACGATTGAATATTAATGTCAGCATACTCAGTGCTCAGTCAGAAGACTTGGATATCGCGTTAGCAAGGAACTATTGTCCGAAGTATTTATGTTGTTACCGACTGTGCTCAAGCCGCATAGCTGATAACCGCAATAATTAATGACGCCTTGCAAATATGATGCAATGTACACTGTCCGTCGAATCCATGTATTAAGATCTTTGACAACGTCATGCTTGCGTACGAAAATATGGGTTCTTTAACGCCGAATTTGATGTACGATAATAGTAGCCATTGATTAATTGTATTATTCCTCGGTATAATAAAATACATGTCACCGACTGATGGGTAGATACATTTTCATCGATTACTGAATTTGTGTAGCATCTGTGCGCTTTGAGTCACAGCTGTTCCTCTCTCGATGTACAGTTGTTGTAATCGCGCCTTTAAACCAACGCGGCTATTTCCACAATTTCAGGACGAACAGGGTTTATCGCGGGACCCAGTTTCACCAAACCCACCTTCACAGTCTCCACCAAATGAGCATCAAGGCGATTTTGTTCGTGGCGTTTTCAAGTTGCAATCGCCGACCAACGCGTACAAGTGTAAACGTAAACGAACATCAACCGCTAGTCCTCAGAGACCTGCTGGTAATAAGAGCCGTGGTTTTCGCACAGAACACGAGCACAAAAGTAGCGACAAGGCTATCACTGACAAATCCTTTCAATACGCCCCAGTGGTTTCAACGAGTTCGGCCGCAAATACCAACATCCTAAGTCGGATGTACGCATCATTCGGACAGCGATCGCCTCACGTTGAAAACGAGAATACGCCTGTCGGCAGTGTGAATTCTGTTGTTTCAGTGAAAATGGAACCAAACTCGGACGACTGCGTAAGCCCGCCTAAGCGCAGGAAACAATATAGTAGTTCGGACAGTCCGGATGGTAAGGAATTTCGAGACCGCCATTATCATGACCAATCGACTTTACGGAATTCTAACGGAAGTTCACAATATGAAATATCGCCTCGCGAGGCACGGCCAAGAAAGCGAAGGCGCGAAGACTCCTCCGACGAGCAAATCTCGGCTTCCAAAAGACTGAACTTGTCTTCCGAATCAGATTACCAAAGGCGAAGTAAATCACCCGCATCCGACATCCAATCGAATCCAGTTTTTGCGGAGAGGATGGCATCCAGGATGCCGCACTTGTCAGACGAAAACATTCGTAAAAATCGTGTTTTTAACGATCTTAAAAGGACTCACAATTTCAGCCATGCGGCTGACAATATATTCCATATTCCCGGCTATCCTCCGCGGACCGAACAAATCAACGTTCTTCCGCCCATTGCTTCTGCCATGGGCATGCGCCCGGACCCAACACTCTTATTAAATCCAACGGCCCTGAGAGCCAACGCTACCTTAAATCCATTTCTTTTCGGTGTAAACGCATGCGGGATGAACCCCTTCTTGTTTTCTAACGTGGAACAGTCTGAGATCATGGCCGCGGCTGCGTACAGGCAAGCGTTGGCCGCGCAGATGTTGCAAAGCAGAATCGCAGGAGTTAAGCCTTTCTTCGGTGCTGGATTGATGGATAATCAAAGCACTTTGTATCAGGGTCTACCTGGCTTCATGTACGGGCTTCCAGAATCGACACAGATAGTAAACTCTTTAGGGGCTGGGATAGCGTACGCTCCGCCGAAGTCTCACGGGAATTCGCAGCATCAAATCGCGACTAGCGAGGACGGGTATCGGGTAAAACGGATCGAATCGGATACTGTCAAATATAGGTCAACCAAAGCAACCCAGCCAGACCCGTCTCACTCTCCAGAAGTGGATGCGAAAGACGATACTACATCCGTTCGTTCATTATCTCGCCGCGAAAGCGAAACCCGAGACTCACGCGATTTCGTGGACACCGCCAATAAAACACAGTCTAATGCAGCGACTGCTGGACATCCTAAACCACTAAAACTGAAGCCGACCAAGATTGGCGAGCGCAGATATTCATCCTCGCGCAAGGACGTTAAATATTCGGAATGCGAAAAGACGAAATCCGTCGAAAGAACCCCGCTTTTGTCGAAGACAGCAATGCAGTTGAGCTCCCAAATTCCGTGCGATATAATCAACCAGGAAAACGGCGATGATGGAGATTTAGACGTGAGTTTTAACTAGGGCTTGGCATCATGATTGGAGAACTCGAATGCGAATCGAGAATCAATCGTCATGATCCTAGTCGAGTAGTGAAGAATGATTTCCCGAATACTAAAATTAGACACCCCTTTCCGGTGAGAGTTGGAGTTAATTCATGAACGAGAATTATAGTTTTGACAGTATTGTCCCATCGTTGAAGCTTTGAAACCTCGGTCAGTCGAGTCACAGCGTACGAAACATATAATATAATGCTACGCAAGTCAGTGCAAATGAAATTTCTGTGATTCGTGATGAACACGTGCAATGAAATACGCAAGGTCAAAAAAGTCCAAATTACATTTAATGTCATGTGGAACCTGCGTTTTTTTCTTCACGCAATCTTAGCGAAATCAGTGCGTATTCATCCCCAAATGGTGGTACACAGAAACACCAATCTCACAATTATATCGTGATTTTTCGCAGGATAAGTCGTCGCGTGGAGATGGGAAGTCTCCGTTTTCGAGAGGATCGACCTATAAGAATTTAACTCGGGAGAGACGGCTAGTCGCTAACGCTCGTGAGAGAACCCGAGTGCATACGATTAGCTCAGCGTTTGAAGAACTCAGAAGACAGATCCCGAGTTACTCGTGCAATCAAAAGCTTTCGAAATTAGCGATCTTGAGGCAAGTGCATATAGTCAGTTGCCAGCAAAGCCTCGATGCCGGCTTTTGAAATTAGTCATTTCATAGCGTATCGCTAGTTAATTTCGTGTGAATTCACTCGATACGAGAGCAGATGTTATGCGGCGACCAATTAAATACCTAACTAGGATATAATTTAGAACGAGACATCATGATGAACCCGTAATTGCCGCGTAATGGACTATTTTGTAGCGCTTTGTGACCAGTTCCAGTTCTAGATATCCTTGCATTTTGAGAGTCGCTCACTACTTGAATATTCGCCTTGCGCAACATATTTTTCAATGCTGAGATACGCCCGACCAATGTTGCGAGGGTCCAGCGGTCGGAATAGTACTGAAAAGGTTATTATTTTTTGATTAAATATTACCCTTCTTCGCCATCTGATGCGCTACGCAACTTGGTGTGACGAGACAGCGTTGTGGTATAATCCACAGCTACAACACCAATGGGATGTGGGTTTGAGTCCGACCGAGGTCGACTTCAAAATTCCTACCCAAGTGCGGGAGGTTTATCTAGGCTCCTACTCGCCATCTTGTCCGCGTAATCGGTGTCTTAAAAAGCATGAAAGTGGGCCGTGGTACAAGTTGACAGCTACGGAATCATAATAAAGTAGATCGATATGGTTCAAATGACCATTGCAGTCGAAAAACACAGTAAATACCACAAACAACAACAACTGGTGTGAAGGCGTTTATTTAGATTATCACTATACGACTCGGACAGTTGTGTCCATCTTCAGTCACATTCTGCCTTCCACTTCACAAAGCCTGTATTGTTTGGTATTCAGTTGTCAGCTCTCTTTATGGTAGTCCGCGAAGGCCGCAGTATCGTATATTACAGACTGTGGCTTTCGTTAGATCGGAATACGCACGATGATCCAAGCATATCGTTTATTTGGTTATCTCCCGTTTTAGGATGGTTGTCGATCTATATTGAAAGTAAACGAATTGATTGAGAAATCGACATCGGGCAGGAGTGGCTGAAATAGCAATTGACATAGGCTAGCTAGAATTCCACGCACATATCGGTACATTGTATGCTTAAAACAAGATAGCATATCATCAGTTCTATATATAAATACAATATATATCCTCCATGATGTGTACGACTGTGTAAATGCAAAAAGTTGCGTGTACCATTGCTGGAATCATGAACAAGTTTGAGAGAATGTGTTTGTATACACTTTTCCATTACGTTTTCACGCCGATTCCAGAGACACAAGATATCCAATGCTTCAAACGTTTGCGTGATTTCGTTTTCTTTCACGCAGGATCGCCTGTTCTTACATACAATCATTGTCAGTTCTTGCGGGACGGAGCACAGAAGGAACGTTCAAGGAAAGTGTTGATCAATGCACTAAAGTTCTTCAGGTTGGTGTCTTATTTTCATCGTTCATCAAATGCGGATTTGGCAATTTCTATTGAAACGACAATAGCGTTGTTTGAAACTTGTACAGCTCCACAACCATGCGTATTGTCATTTTCCTGGGGCTGTATGAAAATCTTGACTGGACAGTGGACACTGGACAGTGAACAGGCCAGGGCGAATGTACTTACATTGTCATTATACTCCAATACACGTTGTAGAGCAGTGTTAACGCTTTGGGTCAGCTTTATAGATCTGGTATATATCGCCAAATTGCGGGGATTTGTCTCCTTAGCTATCAAGTATTGCGGCAATGTGCTTTGTGTTACTCGACTTTTATTGCCCCGAGCTTGCCACAACGACAAGCGTCGCACACGCGTCGTCATCCTGGGAAGCTCAGGTGGAGCTCGCTCGTGAGAACATCCCATCTGTCACCGGTAGCTGAGTCTTGAACAATGAACATTGCATCCGCGCATTTCACAGGCCGAAAGCAAAGCCCGCTGCAGACGGAAAAATACAAAGGCGCAAGTGGAATGGGAGATGGCGAGCTACGAAAAATCGGCTTCGGGCTCCGTTTCAAGCGCGCGAAAAACGCCCGTTTCTTCGGCCGGTTCTCCCGCGTCTCCGCCGGCCACGGATTACTGGCACGCGCTCAATCGCTTTGTGAATCAAAACGAAAATGCCGATAGCAGCAGTAACGAATCGGAAACTTCCTCGCATTCTAACGACGGATACGGCAACGATAGTGCTAACGTAAAATCAACTCAGCAACATGGGGTTAGGCACAACTGTTCGTCGTCAGCTTTGGACGAAGCGATGGATTCTTGCTCCGAAGAGCAAGGTCCGATTAATGTGGATGATTAAAAGGGCCGGAGCAGAGTGAACCAAGTACTCGAAACCGAATCGAGTATTATTCAGAGTACTAAAATTATACGCTCTTTCCACTAAGTATTAGTTTATCAACGAAAGTTACAGTTTCGATACCTTTTCCCATGTGAAACTGAGTCGGAGACACCGC
>ATSW01006337.1:0-12608 GCA_000444245.1 Botryllus schlosseri
AATGAACCCGAATATTTTCGGCTGACACTCGTCAGGGGTAATCGTCAGCAGTAATACATACAAAGTTTTGAAACTCCTCTGCGTTCACATGTACCAGTTGGAATCAAGTCAAAATCGGCCTGTAGCGTTTTTAGGCAACCTAACAATATACCGTAATAATATCACCATTTCTGCTTACAAAGCAGGGTTGTAACCAAGTCTCAAGGCTCCGAGTCAGAAGTCAATCTCACTTTTATAGTTTTGACTCGAGTCAAGTCGAGTCATTTTCAATTCCCCACCGAGTCAAGTCCGTGTCTAAGTCAGCGAGCAGAGGGTCGAGTCCGAGTTGTGGTATTACGACTCGAGTACAAGTACAAGTCATTGTGTTCACTGCTCAGTTTCCTGTTAAAAGTCTTGTTAAACCCACTTTTTATGACTCTGTTTGGTGATAATCGAATGATTCGCATTTATGATATACTAATCTTATTCACTTTGATCAGTTTATGGTCGCATTTTCAAGTTCCAGTACTAATAGACGAAATCCCACAGTATGGTTACCATACTATTCTTTAAAATTGCAATGGAATGTAGGTCTTGGTCGTCTGAGTCTCGAGTCATATGACTTGGTTCGAGTCATGCGCAATGACTCGAGTCCAAGTCGAGTCATTTCCGTATTTTGTGAAAATGACTCGAGTCATCAGAAAATCGTGACTCGAGTCATTACAACCCTGTTCCAAAGCCATCAGAAATTGCTAGTCCCTGGTCATATCTGATGGCCCAATCGTCCAGTCACATGTTTCGCATCTACCGTAAGCTAGTAAACCATACTCAAACACCAAACTACGGGCAAAGGCGATGCTTGGAAATAGGTATTAGTATAAGGATTCGAAATTACGACACAAACAATTGCAAACAGTAACGGAAGAAAACGCGTCGATAAATGGTTCTATTGCACCTCACAAGTGTTGACGGTCGCTGCGAATTTCGGCCAAACAGCCGATCAACGAACTTGAGTGCCGGGAGGGCCCTTGACCGGCGACAGTTTGGGAGAGGGCGTGGGCGAGTTGACCGATTGTCGGGGCAGGTCCTTGCGTTGGGCGGTCACTGGCGCTGAACCCTGGCGAGAAAGATTTACGTTAATGATTGGAAGAGTAAATAAAATGGATGAGGAACACTGTAATGGAAAAAGAAAGGATGTAGTTCATTTTCGTCCTTGATGTTTTTGCGGCATATGCACCGACTCATGAGTCGTCAGTCTCACAAAGGAAGGTATTTCTGGTAAGTTTGGGCGATTCCAATCTATATTTTGACTAGTACGACAATCCTGATGGGAGGTCTAGGAAAAACTACTTGCAACAAAGTGATTAGTACCAATCCGAAGACGCAGCATCATTAATTTTGTACTCCAAATTCTCACAGACAACATTAGCTGTGCCGGTATATCGGGTCGCGCGAGCTAAGGATAAATATTTGATGTGCGCAATTACCGATATTATCGACGCAGAACACCACACAAGGAATGTCCGAAATCTCCCAGTCGTGAATTTGACACCATGGATATAGGCGTCCATATGTGCCATTACGACAGCCTGCTGGAATGCGGTCGTACGCTATACATACATAGCCTATATGTAATTGAAATGCTGCCGTGAATAGCAAAAATGTTCAACACCCCTGCATTGGATCATACAGCATGAAGATCTATTGAAGCCCATTTCCAATCAATGACTCATTTCGCCCACCCCGAATTAGGACATATGCGCATCAACTACCGATATCATGAATTCAAAAAAAGACTCACCTCGGACTTGTGAGGTCGCGCCCACGTCTGAATACAACCGTCTTGGCCGGCGGTCATGATACTGTCCCTCTGGAAGCTTATCCATGTCAGACGACCCTAATTGAGACAAACCGTATGGCTATTGTAAGCAGATTTGGACAACTGGAAAATTTTCAACTTTTCTGAATTAAGTTGATATTAGAATTATAGCTACACAGTTTTTTTCATATTAGACTAGAATTATAAATATAACTACAACATTTTTTCCAAATTATTTTTTATATTAGATTAGAATTAGAAGTATAACTTGTTGTTTTTCCAAATTAAACTAGAAATAGAACTATGGCTAAACAGTTATTTTTTAATTAGATTAGAAAAAGAATGATAGCCGAGACTGTTTTTTTCCGAAATAGACCAGAACTAGAATTATAGCTCCACAGTTTTTTAGATTAGAATCAGAATTACCAAATTCGCTAAAACTTGGAAATTAAATTGACTTCGGTTAATATCAAATCAGAATCCACTCTCGTGGGACAGCAGGCTTGGTTCCTTTCTCGCTAGGCTATAAAGTTCTACTACAGAATTTACGGAATATCCACAAATCACGTTAGAATTACAATGAGATCATAGAAACATGTCACAATTTAGATCGGAAATAGAATCAGAGCAAAGAAACATTTTTCAACTTAAATTAGAATTAGAATTAAAGCTAAGAAACATTTTAAAATTTTACTTAGAATACCAGCATTTCGGCCTAATCAAACAACTAGAATAGTTTAGTAATCCGAGTCTGTTATAACAATGATGTTAACTTTCCAATCACATAGACTTGTCCTCCTGTTCACACATTTGCTTTTACGTTATAGCCTAAACAAGGTCACGTCATGTGAAGTCATATCTAGCTAAGAACAAGTTTACAAGGACTTTACCTTTTCTCCTATGATTAAAATGAACTACAAAACTAATTAACCACATCACCAATCTGATGTGGTATGATCTGACTGTTACAAATTGGATTATTGATCAATAGCATCACAATACGAATGGTGATATGTAGGCTACAGTTCATCAACTTTTTTGTGAATACAGTTGGAAAATACCTAACCCTGGATCTGTAAATCGAATTCAGTATGTAATTTAAAAATATATTCATATTGAAATAACCTCGTATATTTTCAAATGACACTCGCTAGGGGTAATTGTCAGCAACTAGTAATGAATTGAAAAGAACTTTGCATATCAACATACCTATACAAACTTCTTTTTAATTGTCTGCTAGATGCTGACAATTACCCCTGACAAGTGTCAGATGAACATATTCGGGTTCATTTCAATATCAATATATATTTTAAATCACTTACTGAAGTTCTGTACGTCCAAGGGTATCTTCTAACACAACTTAGTACAAACCTGTGATATTAGTTTGCATACGAGTGGTTCGAGCATCGCAGTTTCGTCCAGACGTGGACATAAATTTGTTCCCAGTGTGAGTGCGGGCTGCAGAAGAAAAGAGAACAAATAAGCACTTCCATGTTTGGTTCCCAAACTGTGGTACGTGGGAGCATCTCAGGGAACCTATAAATTTCTGAACTGAAAATAATAGACAAAGATTTCTGATTGCTTTGCATCCAAGTGACGCTGGGCCTACCAAAACTAGATTGTACAAGAGAGGCAGGGAAGCGTCATGTCGCCCCTTCCATTAACTGGGTAACTTCAGTGTAGGTAATGATCTAATGACCCAAACCATACCGTATGTTCGATTGCTCGCCCTCAATTACGGCTCGTGCTTGAAATTAATCAGAAGTGCAGCGATGGCCACCATTATGCAACCGCAGGGCAAGCCACGAGAGATCCATGTGCTTCCAAAAGCTCTCAAAGCTTATTTTATGACAACTGCAATGATAACTTTTTTTTTAAATATCTGAATTATCCAAGAAAAATTGCCTTACTATTTATCAAACCTTGTCACAATTTCAAAAGATTTCATTCCAAATCAGACTACTAAATCTTTCCTTCGCACAAATCATTTGGGCCAAACTGATCGCGGTAGTGAAAATGCACGAAGCACTGCTTTAGCAGGATGAGGACTGAGACAGTTCCAATCAGAAAAACAAAGCATTTCAAACCCGTGGTGAAATAAAGGAATCTCTCAACTTTACAATGAGACAATATAGGCTAGTTACTAGTCCTATTTCAAGCTTAGGTTTGATGATATTCGTACCACATTCAGCTTACGGTCTCTGTTTGACGGAACGTAAATCCAAGGTGGGATAAGGTATAAGCTGGTATTGCAGATATTTTCTCCTTTGGTCTACTAAAGTCACTGGTGATTTTGGTTTTTGAAAATTCACAGGTTGGAATATTTGTTTTGCAGTTTTAGCGGTCTGTGAGATGGAAAAGGTCGAGAATCACTGAGCTAGACAACAAAATGGCACTTTGAGAGGGAAAACGCAAATCTGATTTTCTCAACAAAATGATAGGAATCCTACCAATGAACACTCATGGTCTTTCGAGTACGGTTTGCGACCAATACCGACCTTGGACTCTTTACTTCGTTCCGTTCGCGATATCCCGTTCACAGTGGACTGACTTTTACTTCCGTTCTTGGTACCGAAATAGGGCATGCTCAAATTGCGCTTGTGCGACTTGGCTTGCTCTTTCTTGGAGGGGCTTTCGCCGATCGCCAACGTTGCGAATTTTCCTGAAATCACCAAACGCTCGATAAGCTCCCCAGTACGGTTGTTAAAAAATACTATTTTTGTTACAATAAATTCAAGTTTTACCACGAAATTGTCGAGTTGTCTACAAAAACGATGCAAAACAGATTCGACGCAATTCCAATCCACATAAGCAAAACTATTTCAGTTTTTCATTATTATTTCTGGGATTATCCACAGTCCGGGCTATTTTCGCTAGTCCAAAATTTCAAGTGCAATAACTTCGCTTCCAGCAGTGGAAAGTGAGCATGAATTGTCAAGCATCGTTATTTTAGAATCCGGGATCCTGCATAATGAAGTTATTTTTGAACAACCCTACTGAGCACTTCTGGGCCATACCTTCCGTCATACTGGTGCTGTCCTTGGACGAACTCTTTGAGAAAAACGTGAATCCCCGCGTTATGGAATGACTCGACTCCTTCCCACTGCCCGGAGACCCGTTCGACGTCCCATGCTTCCCTTTCCCGTTCACAGTCTGCGACTCGTTCAACCCCAAACTGCCCGAGTCCGAATAAGAACTGTCTCTTTTCCCGTTCGCAATTTTAACCGGAGAAGCCTCCGTCCTAACAAAATGTGCGCATCCATAGCTGCGCAACATCGACGTCGTTCTGCGTCTCGGAAACAACACATCGTCAGTCAACTCCCACAAGCACAACTGCGCGTCCTGCCCCGCGGACCCGAACCTATATGACACCCTTGGTCTGGCGTCTATCGACTCCGCCACGCTTATCTTCGAAGTTTTAGACACGGTGCTGTCGGTACGGTTTCTACGCGATAGGTTCTGTAATTTCGCCACCGGAGATTTCGCGTTAACAGACGTAGTTTCGGTCGATTTAAAATCGGCGGCAGTCTCGTATTTAAAATAATTACGATTTAAACTCCTACCCCTAATGCTATTACGCGTTAAAGCTGGTGAATCGCTTCCGTACCAACGCAAAACCTCGTCTTCCTCGGGCACGAGGCATAAAAACGGGTCAAAAGCTACATGGCTAATCCAAGACCGATGTCCATATCCTCTAGCCACCACAAATCGGCCGTAAAACGACCACACCGTGACCAAGTCATCCTCGCCGCCAGTCACAATATAACGCCCGTCCGGACTCCAGCAACAGCACAGCAGTCCGCCGAAATAACTCTTCATGGCGCCTTTATTTTCCAGCGTCACGTAATCGATTAACCGCATGTACCCGTC
Source organism: Botryllus schlosseri (assembly GCA_000444245.1). Taxonomy (NCBI): domain Eukaryota; kingdom Metazoa; phylum Chordata; class Ascidiacea; order Stolidobranchia; family Styelidae; genus Botryllus; species Botryllus schlosseri. The sequence continues at coordinate 5,669 of ATSW01006337.1, forward strand.
CTGTAAAGAATATTCAGAGTAGAGGTCGACCGATATTGAATTTTGCAGGCTCATACCGATTATCGCCACACTCACAAGGACAATAACTGATATCATGGGCGGATATTAATATGGAAGGAGCAGAGAACCATTTCGCCAAAAACATTACATATTAGGCAAGATGGCACTTGTACATGCCACAGAAAGCTGAACAAAAAGACGAGAAAACTGAGATAAAAAAAAACTATTGCTTAATTGTACTCATTCATTGAGATTTGGGATAACCCAAAAAGCAAAACATGATACAGAATTGCAGATCAGTCCAGTAGAGGTAGATTGAAATGCAGGAAGCGTAGTTTCTCTACGTGCTCACGCAGTTAAATTAGTCCTGCAAGGTTAAATCTGTCACATGTCGCCCTTCGCGTCGGGGATTTCTCGAGATTGAGAACATGGAGTACGGTATTGAATTTCCAATATTTTTTCTTTATAAAATATCGGCCTCCACAGGCTGATATCGATAATCGGGAATGTTCCATATATCGGCCTCGATAATCAGCCAGGTCGATAATCGGTTGACCTCTAATTCACAGGAGGTTGGTATCAACGCTAAAGTAGAAGCTGATATGTAAAGACGTGCATTTCTACACGATTGCAAACGCAAATGGCGATTTCCAAGACACGTCAAAACTGCAAGCAACTTGATTTTGAAAATGCGTGACTACAACAAGAACTACCCACTTTTCAAAACTCAGACTATAAATAGAACTAGAACTAACAACCTTTAAAAATCTAAATCTAACTAAAACACAACTAATTAGGTTCTATTCCGAAGCAACACATTTATTTTCATTAAATCAGAATCTTTCCGCATATTGGAAATAGAATCGGCATTTCAAAAGGATGGATGGGGAGTCAATACCCAAAACCCAACCCCTGGCTAAGTCACATTTAGTAGTATTGACTAGCGCAAGTTTTTGTTGCAGTCAAATCCGACGAAACTTGCACTTATTTTTCACAAAAGTTGCAGTAAAAATTTGCATTTATTTTTCACAAAAGTTACACTACAAAGTTGCATTTATGGACAAGTTCCTTGAAATTATGAAGGTATAAGGTAGCCTACTCAAATCGATCCGTGTCCAAGGCACTGTAGCAAAACACAGTGTTGGCGACTTCAACATAATCAATGGCCTGAAAAAATTGACCCAGTGAAAATATAATTTTCGGAGGTCCAGCCTGAATGTAAGTCAAATCAGAAAGGTCCTCAAATTTAAACGACAGTGAAATAATCAAGCGATCTATTCACATATAGTGCCCAATTATTCCCAGTAAAAAGTTGGATGTATGGAAAATCGAAAAAATCTTGCAAAAATTGACATGAATAATCGAAAAAAGTTGCATGAAATATCAATAAAGTCGAAAAAAATTTGTCTGAAAAAATGGAGAAAAGTTGCAAAAAGTTGCACAATAGGATTCCTGCAAACACCACACTACGTAACTTCCAAGTATTTAGGAAGCTGCCGGAAGTTGCAAAAACTCGCCCTTAGTGATGACTGTGAGCTATCAAGGACTGCAAGAAAATCACATAGCACACCGGTATCACGTTTCACGAGATGTGATTTCGATTTGTTCGGTGTCTAATTGTTTCATAAAATTCGCAGCTAGAACTGGAATAAGTCACTTTTTGAATTACAAAACTAGGATTAAAAAAACAAATACTTAGTTGACTGTCAACAAACTAGATCGTAAGTTAGTACAAGTCCGAACATACACATTCCCACAAACCTGTGACACAATGGCGATCGTCCTGGCGTCGGGAGAGAATTTAAACTCGTGTATCGCTGAACTGTCGGGAGTAACGACCCATTTATAAAGGGGGTTCTTCAGGACTCCGAGGGGGATCCCGGCTTGCGTGGAGTAATTTCGATTCTTCAGCGTGTATACGGAAATGTCGCCGCAAACCTTTTTGGGCTGACGAGGAAAATCATTGCATTGACAAAATAGCTTACGACTCACGCTGGGCACAATGATTCCATAACTCAAATCTGAATCGAACATCATTTCTCCTTGCCACAAAGCATCAATTTATCAACGAGAGTTGCCACAGTTTCAATACTATTTTCCAATGTTCAAGATGCAAACCTTGATCGCTTGTATCACAGTAGATGAAACATGTAGTGCCAAGTTACTCACATTAGTGAAAATGACATATAGAGTGATCAACCCCCAACATTGTCACAAAGCGCAATGAAATAGGTATGGTCGAAAAAATACCAAATGGTCTTTCATGCGATGTTGAACTGGCATTGCATTTATTGTTGTCATATAAAAGGTACAGGCTATATATATTAAAAATTTACACAACATCCTACTGTTATGACGTCATTAGCGGTGATACCCGAATACTGGACATCTAATACTTGGTTCGGATTCAAATCTCTCATGTTCTCAATTTTGCTCGGCCGCACTTATGACCAATATTACAGATGCTATCTATTTCCACAAGGAGCCAACAGGTAAATCAACATTCATCAGTGTTGAGCAAATACTCTGCCATGTAGCTGTGACAATCACCAACCACGACAAGAGTATGTAAATTTTAGTAATGGACAATCCCCACTTTTGTTTGCGACAACATGACTATGATAATGTAGCTATGTTCAATAAAAATGAATCATTGATCTCAACAAGGACAAACACTAAAATCAATACTGGTAGCCTAACTAGAGCAGTAGATGTTAAATGACAAAAATTCTCATTAGTATGTATGAATCATAGTTTCGTAGGAGCTGTACAGCCATGCTCACATGGGCTAATCATACACACTTATTCATTATATTATGGCTGAATTGAGAAGTAATACTCTGCAGTCACAAAACAGTTCATACTGTTCAGGTAATACGATTACGTAAAATACCCATAGACTATAGAGTCTGAAGATATTTGATCTAGAGATTGAAATTCGAAGTCACTATACTTCAATTCACACAAGAATGCTGTCACTCTAATATGCGCTAATCCCACATAACGTTTATGACTAAAAAAACAATATTATACAGTAGGGTTGATCAAAAATAACTTTTCTCTTCAACTTTTTGCAGAGGTTCAATAAAGTTATTTAGTTTAACACACACAAAATTTGACTCAAATCCAACTACAGAAAATTTTATATTTTGAAATTTTTTTTCAACTCTAATAGCTTGCCTTGGCTTCTACATGTTGGAATAAAGCCAAAGTTGGTGGGCACGGTTTTCTTTCACAAGTTTATTGAATATCCAGTAAAATTTGAAGTCTTTTTTGAACAACCCTATTCAACGGTTACAGAAAATTTGTTCATAATGTTCCACAAATATGATTACCGGTGGGACCACTTGAAAAACACACAGAACAGAGTCCTGAGAGATTGGATTCAGTGATGTGTTACAATGTTTATCACAAGAAACCAGGCCTACACCACAATAAAGTTCGTCGTCTTATCGAAACAGGTGGTGCCTATGACCTTCAAAGATGAAGGTCAATGTTTATCTCTTGCACAAGAAAAATGGGAATTCTCACCCTACAAACGACGAACTGACAACTAATCATTGAACCATCTAAAAGTCAGCCAAATTCATGAACAAACTGAGCACTAGAACTAGCATGGTACGGAATACAGATATACAAGGGACAACTCCACACTGCAGGGTTCCTTTCTATTCACTGACCTTATCATGATACACTGGAACGACATTCATGTTTTTGTGGGAAATATCATAGGTATACATAATTCCGTTTGAATGAGATGAAATGACGAGACTTTCAGTGCCCGGAACCCAGTGTACGCAAGTGGTCCCGGTCTTTTCAACCATACGCTGTAAAATTAAATGAAGTACTATTATGGCTGTGGGTCTTAGCCGGTGTTACAGCAATATGTCTACTTAAGACTTCCATCCAAACTCGTAATGTTAATAATGACACCTCAATGCACTCAATTCGTAATAATATGTAGGCTACAGATGAGTGGGCATCGCATATCCATGAATATTCATTACAAAATCAATGACATAATACTAGGCCTACTAACAGAGAGTGCACAACTGGATGACTTTTTGTATATAATTAAGGTAATGAACCTACATGGGATCATGCCTGAATTGAATAGATTCAATATTCATGTATAAATAACAAAATAAGGTTGATATCATCCTCAACGATGCGAATAACTATATAAGCTACCATTTAGTGAAGTTGAAACACCAATTACATCAGCGGGCTACATCATATTCTGCAGATTCCCGAAACCCACCAAATGTTTGACTAGGCAGCTCAAAGCACACTGAAACATATCGCTGCCTTGTTTGAACAGGAGAGTTGAACTTAACATACATTGTATTCTGACATACCAGTACCACCAACAATGCAGAAAACGCAGGACTTCGATAATCCCGAAGCAACTACAAGCCTTCTGAACAATTTCAAAAATAATCTGATGATGAAAAATTGAATCCGTCAACTGATATTTTAATTGCCAATTGGGAATCGTCGGCAACCTAATCAAGCCAATCAATTAATTTTCCATTCAAATTAGATTTACATTGATAAGATTTTCATTTCAAACTTGGTGAGCGATGAACATAATTTTGAACATAGGATTTAGCGGTATTGTATTTCCTGCACGAGTGTAGCGATGTGCGTTATTAATTAACATTATATAAGTCTACATGGAGTATAAGGCAAGTAGACTGAATGTTATTAAACATGAAATCTTTAGTCTGCAATTTAAAGAAATTGTGTGAAACAATTTTTTCAATTCATTGCAGCCCTAATAAAACGACTATAAATGAGGAGTTTCAGGTGTGTAGGCCTATATCTTCACGGCTGTTCAAAAACAATCTTTTGTTTCCAATTTCACAGGCTACGTGATAAAATTATTATGTTGGCTAAAACAACCCTGCACGCTTAATTTGGCTCAATTCCAACCAGTGAAAGCGAGATTCTTGCAGTAGAAAGTTTTGAATCTATCACATAATAAATAAAAAAATAAAATGTCAAATTTTTCCTGGCGATAACATAGTAGAGACAATGCACACCAAATTTGGATAATTCCAACCACCAGAAATGAAGTTATTGCAGTAGAAAAATTTGGATCTGAATTAGATTTTAGGATAAAATCATGGAATTAGAAATTTTTCTACTGCAATAACTTCGCTTCTACTGGTTGGAATTGAGCCGAATTTGGTGTACATCATCACTACTGACTGCCTATCAATTTTATCAGGGTAGACAGAAAATTTTCTACTGCAAGAATCTCGATTCTAGTGGTTGGAATTGACCCAGATTTGGTGTGCAGCGTTGTTTTAGCCTACATAATAATTTTATCACGTAGCCAGTGAAATTGGAAAGAAAAATTGTTTTTGAACAGGCCTCTATGCCATGCTGTGATAAGATGAAAGGTTGGCGATTCACGCAAAACGACAGTACCGGCATGTGTTTTCTAGTTGTAGGGTAACTAATTTTGTTTTAATACGCAACTAGACCTAGAGCTACTCTATCTCCAAAATCCGCAGCTAGAGCTAGAACTACTGTTTGTACAAATCTGTCTTCAGGTTCTTAAGATGGAATGGCAAATTCCAAAACTATCCGAGAGAAAAATCGCCTGATTCTGACTTTTGAAACCATCGGGACAATCAATGAATAACCACCCCCTCTTCAACCTACCTCTTCGTTAAAAATCTGCAAACTTTGCCGGCTTCCCACGTCGATAATTTGGACTTGGCCGGCCGCGAATCCGACGGCCACCTTTAAACTTTTAAGAGTTGCGGTGTGTTCGTTGATCGCATGGCAGGTGGGCAGAACGCCTTTATAAACTCTTCTGTCCAACGGTTGGGAGTAGTCGACAGGCTGAAAACAATGGTGCATTTAAAAATTGATACAACTGCAGCATGGATCAGTTTCAGGTGACACAGATAAGGACAGAGTTCAAAGTGTAGTATTATTCACTGATTCTCAACTGCCAGTCTGTAGACCAGTGCCGTTCTGTGGCAAGATTTCTGCAGTCCCACCAAGTATATTAGAATTTTATACATCAATTCCAAAATGCAAGAAGTTCAACAGCAAAGTCTGCTTCTTTCAAAGGATACCAAAAAATAGCAATGTTCACGTCTATGATCCTTAACTGGACTTTGCACATTTCACCTTGTAGTAACTTCAATAGAACTACGCACACATATACAAGGCATAAATAAATGAAGTTTCCAATGTTAAATTTGAGTTGAATACATATCTAGTGATTAAATTTAGGGTTATGTTGATTTTCGAAGCTTCACCGATGGTCCACAACATTTGTTTTCATGTTTTATCTGTCCACGAGGCCACAGAGAGGTTGAGAGTCAGAATGAACCATCAAAAATTAAAATTTAACCTGGAACTCAACTGTAATATTGGATACTTCATTTCATGCTGCTTTTTCGAATATATGATAGTATTTATACATGGTTCTACTGAAGTTTTTGCATGGCGAAGCTCGTGATGCAATGTTGAAGGTCAGAAACGGTATTGTGATTGTTCGGTACGCGAATGTTTCAACTTTTTATAGTCCTGATCTCAAACTTTCATTTCAAAATCTTCCGTGACCCCGTCTCCGCTGATTACTAAAGAAAGTGGTCAGCACATTTGCGCAAACCTACTTTTGGCCTATGCGGGAAGCTGTCGACTATGTGTGGGTGGGTATCCTTTGAAAGTAATGCAACTTCGCTACTTGCTATAGCGTCCATTATACTGTCAAGAGTCGCTTAATTTCACATTAAGAATTGATAGAAAAATGTTTAAAAGTCTCGGCAGCTTTCACAAATAACATTTACGGATCAAGTTGTAAGTTACTTTTAAACAGTTTTGTGCAAATCTCGCAACATTGTGACGTACGCCCAAATCCGACTATAAACTCTCTATTTCGCTGAGACTGCCAAGGCACACAGGGCCTATCCCC
>ATSW01006338.1:0-11784 GCA_000444245.1 Botryllus schlosseri
GACTCAGATAAGAGACTATGGCTCAAAGTGAGACTATTATCTATTATGGTGCATTTTCATATTTTAAGCATTAATACTCTCACACATTAGAGGTGTTCAGGTCTTGAAAATAATCGAGCTGCTTCCGAAATTAGGCTGAACGATGTGACGTGAAAAATGCTTTAGTGATTGATTTGAGGAAGATTCATAATTATTTTACTTGTCAGCAAAACTTTTTGGAAGTTCCTAGATTACAGCAAACGAAATATACAGATGCTCTATTTTTCCATCACAAACTAATTATGTTGAATACTGATGTTGAATGCCTGATACAGGCATGTCAAACTCAATTATGATGGATGCATAATGCTTTATGCCAAAACGTTGCCTTAAAAACAATGCTGCCTTTGTGTTGCCGTGGGATTTTTCATCAAGACATTAGTATATAATATTATGGGTTATTAGAGTAGTTTTTTAGCAATACATTGATTCGCAAACACGGAACTTGGTGAAGATGAAATAACACTATAACATTGACTCCTAACTCGCGTGTTACGACGATATTATAGGGTTGCATTTAAAACAAACGGTGTTTAAAAAACACAATGTTTAAAACATGTTATAAACAGTGTTTAAAACAAAGACCTTTCGGAAAAATGCGTTATAAAAAGTTGTAAAATCATGTCATCATTATGTAAACACTTTCCAAAAAACATGTAAGTGGTATAAGCCTACAGAAAATGACCACACGATATAGCCGACGTATACGATATTGGATGGTTGGAGACCTCAAAATAGTCGTTTCAACCGCGACAGTACATAGATATTTCGTCAAAGGAGCTATATTTACCCTATATTTTCAATTGTCAATGACAATCCCCTATGACGTCACGATTGGATATTCGTGACGTCATGGCCTGAAAAACATGTTTTAAATTAGGGCCTTGTTTTCAAACATGTTTATTTTTAATTTATTTTTGCTTTAAATGCAACCCTACAACGATATAAGTAGCCAGCGTTGTGAACGCGGTCATGTCGAAGTTGATCCAATATTACTAGATTACCATTCGGGTTTCCTCGAATGCGATTTTGGGTCACAACAAAAAAAGCCTATGGAACCGTCTCGCTGAACCTATCTGCCTTACTAGGAAAGTGGCAAACGTGAACAAATATTCCGGCCGCAACAAGCATAGTGTTTGAAGTGCGCATATGGTGGATAGAATTAGATCAAGTAAGTCTGGTACCCATTCAACCAGATGTTATGTTGCTTTGCTACCACGGATACTTACATTGTATTCCTTGAGAACTGTAAGTTGCAAAGAACGGTTTAGCCTTACCACCATTTTCACCTCTGTAATGAACTGACTTTGAGTCTAATTTTTCCTCGAAAGCTATAGCGCTCCGTGTGCAACTGTCCATTTATGCCTGTCGATGACACAGACTTGATGCTATATTGGTGACCATAGTGAAAACGCCGCACTGACACCAGACGTCTGTAGTCTGACATAAGAATATGTTTGACATTTGGTGTCCTACGGGATTGCTCCCCTTGAAAGTGTTTCTTATTGAAAATCTCTTTTTTTGATAGAAATGTCCTGCGATATACAAGCAGTTTTTGAATTATGTAGCATTGCGTCGAGCCAGATGAAATCGTCACAGGCTGGATCCCGAATAACAGGCCGTATGTTTGACATGCTTGTGAATGCAACCACACATTGTTCTTGTAGGATCCTAGATATCTGAGGAGCTGACACTACATGTTTATCAGCGCGCACACCATGCTTGCATCTAACTGTGCAAAATTTAATAACGTGTGATGGTAACAGAGACAACATAGTGAAATTCATTTACCAGACGTACCCAGTAACATCAACGCGAGAAAGCGTCCAAGAGCACAGATATTGGGCGTTACTGTAATTATCGGACATCGGTACGCCGAAGTGGTTGTTAAGTTTGAGGTATAGGCCCACCGAGCGTGGTTTCGACATCCTCCCACGGCCGTTTGCTCATTAGGCCTACATCTCACAGTGAGTTTTGTCTTGTGTATGGCAAATTTATGTATCTTGAACGGATGAAAGTAATGAATAGCGTGCTTTTCACTTATCTTTTTTAGGCCTAAAGGAAAATGGGCCGGATTGCTTTATCTCATGAGGATGCAATTCAATATCACACAAACTTATCGCTTGGGCTATTATCACAACCTCGAACTTTGTGCACCGAATATCATCCCTAGTTGGGCGGGTGCAACAAAGTATTTTTCCTTCTCAATATTTGTATTCAACTTGCTTTGTTTTGCATTGATGGCGGCGGGCTACGTCATAATATATCGAAACAGGTTAGTATTCTCATTTTATTATACTTGCAATTCGTTTCATTATAACGCACTTGTTTAAATGATACAGTGGCAGAATTCTTTCCTTTGAGTCTTTCCGCTTCCACCATAACGATGGATGTTCCGACGAACTCACTATATATTTTCATAGCTACCTTGTCGTATTGGTTACACGCCCGCATGTCCTAGTATATACTTAGTATATAGGTTATGTTCTACAAAACAAAAGGTGTGTTCATTTAGAGCAGTGGTTCTGAACCTGGGGGGCGTGAATGCATCTGAAGGGGGGCGCGAAGAAACGGTAAACTGCATGACAAATTTTTTCGCGCTCTTCGTGATTTACCTCCAATTCACGCGTATTTCTCTATATATAGACCGAATTTCATATTTTTGAATTCTCTCATCAACAGTTATAACCTTCCATGCCATCAAACAATTTGTTGGAGTTGCTAGCATCCCGGTTGGATTTTGTGACATGACGATGAGGGGGCGCGAAATCTTTCACTATCATAAAGGGGGGCATGTCTAAAAAGGTTAAGAACCACTGATCTAGAGGATATTATTATATTCATTTTGACACAATGTATCTTCCGGAGCAGTGGTTTCCAACCTGGATTCCACACAACCCTTTGGGGCCCGTGAGAAAGCATTTGGGGTCCGTGATTACTTTGATAAATTTTGGGTATAAACGAAAAGCGTTCTTGTTACTTTCATTTCTCTTTTCAAATGCACATGTGTCAAGCTCAAGCACACAGCAATAAAATGTACCGGTATTCATATCTATGCTACTGCCTACAATGTGTAAAATGTACATTGACTATACACTTACACTACAACGCTACATCTACCACCACAGTCAAATCAGGACTGCCTCGTGTATGACGTAATAGAAAGCGTGCGGTTTAGTTCAGGAAGGACAATAGTCCTATATTTAAATTTTTTTACGTTGAAAACGGTTTGGCATGACACTTTTTTAACTATATATCGCTGGGGAAAACGCTTGGCGAAGGGTGACTAAGTCCTACCAGTACAAGGCGCAACTCACTGTGAAAACCTCTGGCCTTCTTCTACTGCTGCGCAGATGTAGTAGGTTGGTCGTCAGCCTATGCCCTATCTTGTCTTCATTCATATATTTTTCCACTTTTTTTCTAGTTTCCATATTTTAGTATTATGTCAAGTATTTATTCAATTTTATATAAATGGTATATTCAACTTTCGTTCTTTCGTACGATCGTTCTGTTGTTCGCTCTTTTTTCAAAAATAACAAAAATAATTTTCGACACAGTAGCCTGCCGTAGTTGAACAGCACAATTGTTGGTCAATAGTATGTTAATTGAGTTTCAGGAAAAATTTAGGCAGGGGTCCGCAGAATTAATAATTTGTCTGAAGGGGTTCGCGACAACAAAAAGGTTAAGAACAACTGGCCTGGAGCAAGAAATCTGTGATTGTAAACGTGATTTAACGTTCAACGGGCGCTAAAAGAATGGAATATGACCCGATTTATTTTTCTCTCGCCTTCCTAGGCTTTCGATTGTTTTGAAAATGTTATACATATTCGAATAAGTTATGGCTATTGCAAATAGTTAAATATCCATATACAATCGTGCCTACCATCCAAGTTCCTCAATATATTCCTTGCGCAATATATCTTTATACCATGCTATTAGCTAGGCTTACCATACGTCCTCTTTTAAGAGGATTTGTCCTCTTTTTTGACTTTTTTGAAAGCGTCTTCGGAGGACGCCCTTTTGTCCTCTTTTTTGAGATTTTGTCCTCTTTTTTGAAAATTTAGGTCAGATTTAGAGCAAATTGCGAGTTATAGTCAACCGATCACAAAGTGAGAAAAATTCACCGGTTTTTGAGAATTCTACTCCGGTTTTGCATCTTGCAAATTTCTCAAAAAGTGTCCTCTTTTTACATTTTCAAAATATGGTAAGCCTATATTAGCGGTTTACAGGATCAATACGCAATGTTCATTTCATTCTCTTTCGAAGTCATTCAACCTGACCGCATGCATGAGTGTAAAAAACGATACAATTTAGAATCGTAGAATCGCTGGATTGTTCTGTAACGTTTCCATACATGCACCTTTCAACAAGACGTGACTTGCAATATATCCGTTTCCAAAAACGATGTAAGATTGTGTAAAATTCTAGTGACGGAATGCGAGCTCCACACTGTAACTTCTGTTTCATTAGCATTTCCTGTGAGAGTGTAAATTAATAATTTCAGGATGCATACCACAGCGCCGACAGGACCCTCTCAGCGCCGAGAATCTCAGAGATTGAAGACGAAGATTTTCTGTATATTAGCTACTGATTTTCTATGCTGGGTACCTTTGTGCCTTGTGGGTATTATCAATGTTCTATATGACAGTGGGCGTGATGATACCTCAAGTAAGTGTCTTGACAAACGTTGGATTACAGTGTGCAACTGCGCATCCTTGGAGTTTTCCACGCCTACAATTCGACAGTTTGAGGATACTGTTAACAACAATGTTTTTCGACTCTCTGCTCTCAAATTGCCGCTAAATTGTATTCGCAATGACCTTATTTTATTCACTTAATTTCATATTTGTCCATGATGGTAAGTTTTTGCTGCTATTGTCGTTGTTGTTTGTTCTCGTACGTTTATATTTTTTCGGCCTTTCTCTCTCTCTCTTGAATTTCTTTCTTGTCTAATCTATTTGTTTCAGTTCTGAAGGATACTGTCCTAATCACCATGGTATCTGTGCTGCTGGTATTGCCGGTTAATAGCGCTATAAATCCATTCATATATTCGGCTGCGCCGGACTATCTTCATGAGCAGTTCATGAAGTGTTACAAACGACAAAGGGTACAAAGTACAGGTAAAGATATATAATAATATATGGATTTGAATGATAATTCACGCTATACCAGTGCATCTTCATTCTTCATGGCTTACCTATAGTGCGAAATTTGAATAAATAAGAATATAAATTCGCTAATAACTGAATACACGGTCGCACGAAACTTTAAGCTGCATTAATTGTGTTGCCATATGAGACTTGCACGGGTTTATGATTTTAGATGTGTGCCTTGCCCAACCTATGTACTCCCGACTCGCGCGCACACTTGCATGCTCGCTCCCAGAGACCGTCTGTCAATATACCAATTACAAATCTATGCATCGTAGAACTAATATAGGTACCAGTGCACAATCGACTAGATTTGCCGATACTTTATCATATACGGAACATATTCAGATGACATCAACTCATCGCTTGGTGGCGATAAAGATCCTACCACCATCCTCTCACACGCATTGGAGTTACAAGTCTACAAGGACCGGCAATGAAATCCACTACACATTTACAAATTGAAATGCAATAAACCACATTTGATATTATTACGAATCAGTTTGAAGATGTGTACGTAACTGGTTCAGGATGCTTATAAGTTATATCCACCGACCTATGAGCCAATGGGAAGGTGAAACTTCAAAATAGGACTAACAGACCATTTTGACAGTTCGCTACGACAGCCTGTATCCATGACGTTAGCCATTTTTTAATGTTCTTTTCATTGCTATGCAACAGTTATAATTTTACCGGATTTGGCTAATACATTGAAATTTACTCTGCGTAGCTATATACGTGGTATGGGATCAAATGGGATTCCACTACGATAACTAGACCGCTTCGCGTGGTTTCCTTTAAGCCAGTGCTATTGCCTTGTAGAGATTAATTTCCAATCAGCACCAAACTTGAGGTCTTTTCGATACCTAATCCGCGACTATGATTTCTGTACTACTGCTGAGGTCAATTTTGACAGCGTTGTGGACAGTGGTGGCTTTTGAGGTGGGCGAGGTGGGCGGTCGCCCGCCCCCCTCCTGGTCGAAGGGGCCCCCTCTTTGGTTATGCGCTTTTTTCAGGGATAATAGCGAATAAATATGGAAATCCGTGTACCAAGCAAGAATATGATTCCGTACAGATGTGTCGATCATCATCAAATCTCTGCATTTGTTAGAAAAGTCCCGTATCCCTATAATCATCACGTCTCTGCATGCGGTAGAATTACTTAGTTTTGATGTAGTGATGTAGTCTATCCATGCAATAATAGATATGGCCTAATCCAGCATCAGGCCAAACCTTGACGCGGTGAAAGATAGATAATTATAACAGATGCGAAAGGGGATCTGAGGGGCGGAGCCCCTGGAAGTTACGGTTACATACTTATAGGGGCCCCCCGGTAAGTCTCGCCCGGGGCCTCCCGTTCATAGGGCCACCACTGGTTGTGGACTCGTTCATTTATACGGCCTCATTCAGGGCCATCTTCGTCAACGTTTCGTCGAGTGCGGCCAATGATTTGAATTAAAATGTCAAGGTGAACTCATTTTAGTAGAGCAGCTCGCGCAAACGTTTCCAAAGAAATTGACTGGTGGACCCACTGTAAACCCTATATGTTCCCGAGTAAGCATATCCAGTCGTATCGATGGATGTGTGGTTTTAGAATGGAGCAGCAAGTGAACGAATAAGAATATAAATTTCTCAATTTAGGCGATGAAAGATGGAGTTAAATATAATTTGTACGGCATCAGTGTCAGTTTATTCATAATTTCATCATTTCAAAACACCACGAGACGGCGACACAATGAAAAGAGAGTCAAAACGACTTGGAGTAGACACCACCCATGCCCAGTGTTGGGATCAAGTCACAATTCAAGTCAAGTTGCCTTTTCAAATTATTACGTCACATTATTATGCTAGCTGTTTGAAATACAGATTGAGTGTTCATTTATTTTAAGCCGATGAACGAATATAGAGTTAAATATACACGCAAGAAGACGCGGTATCGATCACATATGCGTAGAGCTGCTAAATAACGGAAGTATAATTGCACAGCCTCAGTTTACAGTTATCAGCCAAAATATAGACTAAATCAGTAGTTCTTAATCTTGTCTGCAGCGCTCCCCAAGTAGTGATTTGAATTTTAAAGGGGGCGGAAACGGCCGGGGGCGAAATGAGGGGCGCTGGGCTCAGGGGGCGGTATATGACGTGTGCTGAAGAAATATATACCCTCGCAGTGTAGGCTAGTGAGGACATACGACTATATAGTATAACAATAGTTCTATATATCCCTGAGTTCTCTTTGCTAACTATATCATTCGGCAAAATCTGTCAAATCACATTTTTCGTTGCGCTCATCGCGAAATATCCACCGACCATATTTCCATGAATGGAGAGCTTTATTTTAATTCATGTAAAAGGAATTTGGCGTACTTGGTTTGCCAATTCCCCGTTATAATACTCCCGTCACGCTACCTACTCCAAGTCGTTTTGTCACCTTCCTATCTTTGCATTGTAGGGCAGTTTTGTGGTGTTTTAAAATGATGAAAATATTATTAAACTGATACTCATACCGATAGCTCGTGTTATTTTCCACAAAATGTTTTGAACTGGGTATTGTATCGTGCAGCGCACTGCGTGTCGAAGTCGTAAAGGCCCTGTAGGCTACTTTACAACTTTTGAGAGTGATGCCTTTTGTACATTATAATATGTTTCGAGGCTTTTAGGCCAAAATGATTAACTAAATATACTTGTATTTGAAAGCTACAAAATTACATCGTCAGAATATTTCTTCGTCATATCATAAAGGAAGATACGTCTTAGTGTTGTTACCCCAATTCATGTTAAGGTTAGGAGCTTGGTGCGGTACTAGATTTAATGTGAGCAAATCATTACCACAACCACATGCTCAGTTGATTTAATAGTCACACAAAGCAGTAAAACAAACCCTATACAATTAACTTCCCCGTATTGCCAATAGCAGAGATTTCGGGATGTGTACGTCGATCTCGAACCCAATGCTATGAGCCCGTAGGCCTTACCTGATGTTTGTTATAACAACAACCTGGATTTGATGCCCGAAATAGCACATACAATTAGACCATTAATTAGTCGGGTATTCTAATAGTGAAGTCCCAACTCGACACCGGACTTCGGCCACTTACCTATTGTTTTTACTACAGTCCTTAAAATAGGGGGGCGCCAGACCCAGGCAATTTTTGAAAGGGGCGCTGGAGAAAAAAGGTTAAGAACCACTGGACTAGATAAACGATTTGATAAGATGCAATACATTACCCACTTACATATTCATATGAAACAATTCGATCCTGCGCCAGATCCTGCGCCAATGGTTGAGGTTGAACTCGATCCATGGTTGAACTCTATTCGAATTCAATTTCTGGCTAACGTAAGAACAGGGAAAAGAAATAGATATTTTGCTATGAAATTACGTTACTAGTAGTTTACTACAACGTATGCGGTAAGCTTCGATCACTTCGTTTGTTGTCAATTATTTGTAGGGGAACAATGGAGGCTCAGTAAAACGCACGATTATTTAATGATTGGTCGCTCTCACGGGTTGCGCCAGCGTTTCGCGAACAATCCGAACATATGCAAGATACAGTTTTTTTTTATAGATACCGATTACTTGATGACTTAAAATTGACTCGTGAATTTTTCTCCGAGTCACGAGTCAATAATCCACATTTCTGATTGGCCGAGCCAAGTCCCGTCAAGTCATTTTAGCAAAGTGACTCGAGTCAAGTCAAATCATATGAAAAAAGTGACTCGAATCATCCTAACAGTGCCTGGACATACGCGATGTAAAGAGGAGGCATGCACACTGAATGAAAAGTAAACGATTATATAATTCAAAGGGATAAGCGACAAAATGAGGTACCATGAGACGGAAGCCGAGATCGATATATCAGTTCGTGGTCGGGTGAAATTGAGGGCTGACTATTAGGGTTGTCCAAAATTTGGAAAATCTCAAAAATGATGGGTATCAATGTCTCATTCTATAGATTATTGATTAAAAAAAAACAATAATGAGCCTGGAATAAGCTCACAGGAAAGTCGTTAAGATTTGTCGCAAAGCGTTTGAAGGTTGCTGCCGACGAGTGGGCGTGCCAGCGACCATAGAACGGCAACAAGACTAGTAATCACGAAATCACGGCTCTCGATTGGCTAATCGGCTATGCTTCAATGATCACTACGGTGGTGGCTTGCTGATTAGTTGTTAAAGGAGTCTACTAACGGCGGTGATTCTGTAAGCGCATTGTAGGTTGGTTGGCAGATAATGACTTAAGATTAATTTAGGACATGTTGAGTTACTACGTACATGATGATGAACAACCAACAGCTGCTTCACATAAACTTTTAATGCATGACTGGCTTATTTTGAAGGAAACCACCGTAGCCTACACGTCTGTTTTGACCGAGGAAAGCACAGAACACGAGGAGGAATATTGCAAAGGCGCTTATGCAAGTGGCGAACGAATTGCTCGTTTCAGAAGGGATGCATCATCATTGAACACAAATATAAAGCTTAACAATGACACTACTTTGTTTGATCTTATTAGACTCCTGTCGTGGTATATATTTGACGTCTTGAATGCTCTAAGGATTGGCTGAATCAGCCGTTTATACTGGGGACTTATTAGATTCAGTTGTTGGCAATGATGCCACAGAAAGATGAGTAAAGGTAAGCACAGACTCTGCCGGTATGACCAGTAGTTGGCAATGATGCCACAGAAAAAAGAGTAAACGTAAGCACAGACTCTGCCGCTATGTCCATTAAAAAGACAGTTTGCTTGTATAGCTTTTGCAGGTATGACAGAGGTGAAACGGCGAATGATTGTGCACTTTTAGAACTAAATATATATCCGAGAAATACCTAGTCAGATATCGGAGCAATTACGTTGATGCTCCTACTTTTCAGGGCATAGGTAAAGTATATTAGCTATTGCAAACTGGTGCAGCACACCATATGTGAGATGGATGCCGCACAAAATCTTATCTGCTCAGAAGCTGTTATATGGGCCGAACAGATAGCTTATATATTGGAACCCCGAAGAAGTGTACCTATCGCACCGCTTCAATGTATTTTTAGCTCGTTTTATGTCCATGTCTAGTTTGATTCCAGCATTTGTAGTGAGTAGTGTTGTAGCTGGTAATGATTCAAGATTCATTCAGGACATGCTAAGAAATGCCAGCAAACTGTCTTTTTGCTGGTCATACCTGCGTAGTGTGTGCTTACCTTTACACCTCTTTCTGCGGCATCATTGACGACTTTGGTAGCACTTACGAGTGAATTGATTTTACTGTAAGAGTCTAACAAGTCCCCAACATAAGGGCTGATTCAGCCAATCCTTAGAGCAGGGGTGGGCAAACTTTTGAGTTTGCGGGCCGCATCCAACATCTGAATCCATTCGCGGGCCGCACTATATAAAATTAGGATTATAAACCAAAACGCAATATTGGTAATTGATTATATAATGACGACATTGAGATAATATATATATGCTTATTTCAAACAAAACAAACATTTTGTGGCAGCCCTCGTGCGCCCCCTATCTGGGTTGGCGCCCTTGGGATGCTTGAGTGATTTCGTGGAGTTGCTTTCTCTTTGTGTTTGGTCTCGTCACTGCTGGGTTGTTGAGTACGACTGAGCGAATAAACTTCCTATCTGAACAAAGGCCTCTACATTGGCGAGCACGCCAGGACCAGAATGGACAGTTCACCTCAGTCGTTAATTTCCGAGGCCAGACAGATAGAAGAAGAGATCGAGTCGCATCAACTAGACGTGCTGCGAACGAAAATTGAATACCTCGAGGTTAGAATGACCAACACCGAAAGCAGAGTTTCGGGGCAGATTGAGCGCATCTCAGAAAAAAAATCTACTTGCTGTAGAAGAGATGATCGGCCGACAAATGCAAGCGTGGGAGACCAGAATTCTTTCGTTAATTAGAGAAATGCAACGTACTGTACCGGAACAGAGTAGTTCTGACGACGAGGGCAGTGTTGATCGTCCATGTGTTTCCGCTCCGAATGGGATTAATTCCGACGGTCCAATATTTTCGAGCAGCAAGAAAACAACCAAGATACCGAGTGGCCTTCCAGATCGTAGCAGACAAATGCCCTCACGGTTTAATGACTATCTCATGTGAAAGTGTTCTTTTTTTCTCACTTACTGCTTGTTGCTTGGTTATTGCTTATATTTTGTTGTGAGAGTCTACTTGAGTAGCACCTCTCAAAATTGATGGGAGGGTGATGTGGCAGCCCTCATGCGCCCCCTATCTGGGTTGGCGCCCTTGGGATGCTTGAGTGATTTCATGGAGTTGCTTTCTCTTTGTGTTTGGTCTCGTCGCTGCTGGGTTGTTGAGTACGACTGAGTGAATAAACTTCCTATCTGAACAAAGGCCTCTACAATTGCTTTGACGATATCGTACACGCGTCAGAAACAGTGGCGAGATATTTCATAGGCTGGTCGACCTCAATAACCAATCTGTCAAAGCTGTCGGTTTTCCCGATTCTTGGAACAGGATTGAAATTTTAATCTGTGAAAAGCGATCTGTTCATAGACTTACTAATTCCACTTTTGGTTCCGTTCCAGGACACACAATGCTGACAGCATCATAACCATGTTAGCTTCAAACACGCTTCT
>ATSW01006341.1:0-10658 GCA_000444245.1 Botryllus schlosseri
GCGTGTCTCCGACTAAGCACAGAATTGGAAGATCTTGTCGGGCATTTGCGGGAGAAACAAGCCATGAAGTATCCATGTAAAATAGAACTAAAAGATGAATCGACCCCTCCATTAGTGTCTTCACCTTATAATTTGAGAGGCATAGAACAGCTGAATGCAGCCATGAAGCCAAGAACCAGAGTTTCACAGTTAAAATGCGTAGTGTTTTAGGGAATTATATAAAACAACCTACCCTTTTTAAAAAAGTGGGGGGAGAGTGATGGCCGTCTAGGTATGGTCATGCGATAGGAAAAACGTCTGAATAGGATTGCTACAAACGTAATGAGATTCTATATAAAATGATTTGACTCGCAAAATGTTCTATACGTCCAGACCAAAGGGTAAATTGATAGGAATGTATCATCGACATATTTAGTTCACTACTAAACGTGAAGACAAAACTGGAAATCGACCGAAGGCCTTACATTTGAAATCGCAATAAGCAATGCTCGAATTGGGATTATATAGTCAATTCCCGATCCATAACTCTTTTTGGGCTAGGAGTCAATCACAGTGCATTGTTAAAATTGATGGAATAAAGTGATTTATTGTATGGTTATATAGTACCGTATATATATGTATATAGTATATAGCGAATAACGCAAAATAGAGTTTCTGAGTGTCCTATTGTTGTACATAATGGTAAATATGAATGGACTATCTGAGTAGCATAATGCCGCAACCTTTTAGTGTATAATTTAGATCTGCAAAGCGAAAATTGGTACAATTCTGATGCCCTGGAGATTGGCTAATGTTCGGTGGATTGTTAATTTAAAATGAGGGAAGCTCTTGTGAAAAAATATCCATATGCTCGGTGATTAACTGTCGGAAATATGAATCATATGAAGCTGCGATCATGCATGAGATCATGCGATCATTTGTATGACACTGTCGTCATAGGCTATAGTGTGCACCGTGACAACAGATATGCGGGCGGAAAATGCACATGCTCCTATATCCTTGGCCTTGCATTTCTACGAGTCACGTTGCATCGTGCATCAGCCCCATTATTGTCCAACACTGGTGCGGATTGGAAAATCCCGATGAAACCCGCAAAATTCATCACTGTTCTATACAACTCTTCTCCTGTGAGGTTGAGCATTCCATTTCACGTGTCACACTGAAAAAACTTCCTTGAAGAACAATTTACAATCAGGATGTTCCATTACATAAACTTACATCACATATCATCACAAGACCGGAATGAAATTTCTTCATCACACAATTGTGATTGACATTAAGAGCATTATACCGGCGTACTTTATCTTCGCACTTCTCTCTTCCATTTCCAGATAAGAACAATACCAGTTCACGATCCCACCTGGTGGTCGTTTTATTAATCAAAGTGGAGGATCTCACCACCGGCCAGACAACCCAGAGCAAATTAAGCCTGGTTGATCTGGCCGGTGCGGAAAAAGTTGGAAAATCCGACGCCACAGGCCTGAAATTCCAGGTATGTTCGTTGGCAATATTGTCTTTGTTGGATTCATCCTTGCTTTCTACGCAGGAAGGAAAGAACATAAACAAGTCACTATCATCGCTCCAGGATGTGATTGCGGCACTGGGCATTGGCCGAAGACACATCCCTTACAGGAACAGCCCATTGACATTGCTAATGGAGGTATGTCCTCTGCTGAGACTTGTTTCAGATTTTCGCGATTAGGATTAAGATTTGAAAGTGACCGAGCCCGTGATGTCTGATCGCCGTGTTGCACTGCAATTTCTGTTGGCATGGTTACGTCAGTGGTTTTTAACCAGGCTCACACAAACCCCATACTTGGCAGTCGCACTGATTTGAAGTGAATATATTCAATATATGCTCTTTTTGCCATGATATGACAGTTTTGATCTTTCATTACTGTCGATGTAAAAGTCCAGTATTCGCACCGATATCCTATAGTGATGTAATATCTGTGGTTGAAGATTTGAATTTTCGGCTAGGCTAAAATAAAGGGGCTGCTGAAGGAAAAAAGGAAACCACCGCACACATGGCACGCGAGATGGGTTTTCATGGCACTCCAATCGATTCAACGCCAACGACATATAATAACCAAGTTTTGACAGAAAGTGAAACAGAAATTTTTAAAATGTACAAAGCCCATAGGCGACCAAAATTATTTCGTAAATCCACATCAAATATGGTCTTTTTGGGACAGATTTATGTTATCTCGATATTTTTTTGCGCTTCGCGAGATTTATTGGGTTCTGATATCTTGATTATAATGTTGAAACCCCCCACAAATATGCATAATGTACGGAAATGAGTCCAAATGTAAGTACCAGTACTGATAGACGAAATAATAATAGTATGATAACTTTACTATTCTTAGAAATTACAAAGAAAAAATGTCTATCTTGGTAGACCTAGTCTCGAGCCATATGACTTGGTCCGAGTCATGCGTAATGACTTGAGTACAAGTTGAGTCAATACACAAATTGACTCGGGTCGAGTCATCAGAAAATTGTGAGTCAAGTCATTGCAACCCTGCAGATACCGCTTGGTGTGATTCCTTGCTTGAAACGCTAAGTATGAGAAAATTGAAAATGTTGGGCACGCCAGTTAATAGTAATGTCTCATTTTTGACGTTTTGGCACGCTGCATACAAAATGTTGTCGGACCCTGTCGTACGGGTTACAAGGTTAGTAGGGCAATAACAACTGGGTTCCTTGAATACGCGGTGTTACCCAAAACCATGGCTGTAATTGCGTTCCGGTATATTTTTGCAGGACTCCCTGGCAGGCAACTCTGATGTTTTTTATAAATCTATCACCTGCCAAAAGTGACGTGGAAGAGACCGTCAAATCCCTCGAGTGAGTCCCTCTGTGTTTGTAAATGGATGGTAAAAGTCGTTTGGTGTGTCTTTAAACGGAATAAACTATTCATCGCGTTTGTTCCAGTTTTGCGTCGCGGCTCCAAAATATACGAGGACCTCGGTCGGTACAAATGCAGATGATGAGGTGGCCAAGTCCAGGTAGAGGAATGACTTGTGATTCGCACAAGGCACAACCGGCACTTGGTCTTTTTGGTCACGTTTCACTATGTTAGCAGCACCGTGCTATAGAATTCATTTCCACATGCTATTTGACACATGAGCAATTGAGCATTGTGTTGATCTCTGCTGCTGTTTATTTCACCCGCAAGAAACATGAACAAAAGCATAAAACGCCCCCGTGATCCCCACTTGAGGTTTCTTTCAGAGAGTGTTTTCATATGTGACACACTACTAGTTGTGAGGTGACATGCATATTGATTGATTACTGGAATTGATTTCATATAGTTATATTACATATGTACAGATAAGGTAGTAAGACACAACGTTATGGAGAAAGGAAATATTTCCTTATAGGCTCATGCCATATGCCATGTTTAACATGTCTTTTGGATCTTAGAAATACTGATTTAAATCTAAGTGGCTTAAAACGGCTGCACCATTGGTTTTTGATTTCGCTTATGGTCAGGTTCTGGTTCTCAACCGCCGGTCCGCGACGACATTCCTGCCGGTCCGCGAGGTATATTACAATTTCATACCTTAATTTCAAGATGCAATGTTAAATGCGACAAGTACAGAACATATACGAGCTAACTCATCGCTAAACAGCACAGTTTGCGCGATTATTCGTTTTCGATTCATTCATTTCGGGCAGGACCGTAACTGGGGCCCCCAAACCGCCCAATTGGAGAGCGGCCGAGCTTGAAAGGGGCCCGAAATCATTGTGCAAATGAACATAAATCATAGTGTAATTTTTTTTTTAAACATTTTTCAACTTCTTTTCGCGCTTTGCGCGATTTAGTGTCACTAAATGCCATGCTTTTATAGGTGTCCTTTTCCGAGAAATACGCATGATTTATATAAATAGGCATTTCGGCGTCAGCCATTACCGCGCCGCGACGTACCAACACTCGTTCAGGCTAACATGGGACTCCGAAGGTTGTGCCAAAAATTCGGCAGCGAGAATACCGATTCAGTCATGAATGATCGGAAATTTTCGCTATTGGCGCGAAAGCACCATAAACTTTCTGCTTACACTGAGTAGATTGAATGTGCTTACAAGTACAGGTGAAAACATCCACCAAAATGTAGGGTCTGAGGGCGAAGCCCCAGGAAGTTTGGCTTATCGCCCTGTGTCGGCGCAAGACCAACGTTTTTGAGGTGAGCTGACGAAGTAATTTTTCGGCCGGGTTTGGGCATGGCCGGTACAGCTGCTGTAAGGTGTTGTCTTGCGGCTCGCATTGTATTTGTATAGTTGTCGGCTCGCATTGATTTGTATAGTTGTCAGAGTAGCCTGCGTCTGGTGGCAGTGTGCATTGTGCAACGAGCAAGGTAGCACGACAAGGTGCTTGGTTCTACTCCGAAACGCTTCTTCTCTCGATATTGTCAAAGAGAAGAATAATATTCGTGTTGGCGTGGTCAGTTAAACCCACGGCCGTCGGCGCGAAAGACTGTAAACGACTCTCGGCGGTAGCATGTTTATCTGGACAAGGCAATTTTACCTCGACTCAGCAGACTCGTCACTACCATAAAATCACATGGATGCCATCATGAAGATAATTAATTACGCTCATAACCCTCTAAATGTCGCACTCTATAGCACCATATAATTGCAAAAAACGGTTGCATACTCTACATTTTAGCTTCATTTCAATTTTGAAAGTTCACCGGTCCGCCAGACATTTTTGGAAATTTTACCGGTCCGCGAGGAGAAAAGGGTTGAGAACCACTGGTCTAGACTAAGACTTTTCGAAACTGCAGTATCGCTTTCCTAGCCGCTTGTGTCACCTTGAAAGCGCTAAGGAAAACAAAGCGCTCAGGAAAATAAACAATAAGCTAGAAACAACGCTCCATAAAGCAGATAGAACCCTCGCTTTTCATAGTAACCTTAAAAGGCCCATTTACTGGGCTAAGCGTGAAAGGAAGCTAAACAGACAGGCGTACGTAGCAAGATGGCATATGCCAACGCCATGAAGAACAAACACGAAGAATCACATGGCGAAAGACCATGGTCAGTCGACTTACTGGCGCCGCTTGATACTGAAACATTAGATATCATTACGGCAGTAACCGAGCACCCTTTACTTAGAACACAAACAGACAAAACCCTATCTATCTTCCAGATAGGAAGAAATACCTTTAACCTAACCTTCGACAAGGGCAACCGCATAGACCAAAAGAAAGTTTTCTATTCCAGGCGAGAGAAGCCCACTTCCAACCACCTCGACGACCCACAGCCAAAATTAACATCCGGGCTGTACCCACAGAGGTGGAAGAAGAAGAAATTAGGAAAATATTCGGAAGTTCAACTGTGGAACAATAACAGAAGTAACAAGGATCATCTATCACAGAGGAAACAAATTTCCAAAACGGGTACATACAGGTATTTGTAGAAAACTACGTACCAGGCAAAGTTCCCCCTTTGTATACCTGGGCAAAGCCCCGTGTAAGGTATACTTACCGACGGATAGCGAAAATGAAAAATGCTTCAGATGCCTTAACGTAGGCTATAACGCAAAAGATTGCCCAAATGACACGGTGTGCTTAGCCTGCAAACAAAGTGGACACAGAAAGGAAAACTGCACAGAGCAGCAACCTCCACCGATCCCACCCAGACCAAGCCCACCTACGGCCGAAGAAGCAACAACACAGGAAATCGGAGAGAAGAGAACACCCAACTCTCACTATCCTTTCCACTAGCACAAAAACAAGAAGAGAATCACGAAACAAACGCAAATAGCGACACAAACACAGACGAAGAACTAACAGATCTCTTCGTAAACAGATTCCCCTTTAGTGGAGCAGAATCAGACAATCTGTCCCCAAACAACACTATCGTGGCAAATTCACCAGAGCACGACCCCCTGAATTAACCGTCGTTGGAGATAGTTACCACAGACGATGAGAACCATACTCCAACCAACCAAAACACAGACCTGCCAAAGAACCCTCCTAAACCTAAAAACACTAAGAAAGGTAGAACGAGCCACAGAAGTAGAGATCTAAACAACTTCACAGCAGCCGAATTTTTCAGCGCCCCGTCACCAAATAAGCGATCCATGAAAGACCGCAGCCCTGAGGAAGAAGAATCACAACAACAGAACAACACAACACCCGCTCTTTTTCTCTTGAGCTACTCTCTCGTTTCGCCGTACAGCATTGCTACGTCCCAATGCCAATCTCCATAACAATGAAAATTCGAGGCTGATTGTGGGGGTTCCAGGGCCGCGAGCGGAATAAGATTTATATATTTTCGTAATCAGTGCAGAGTCAGCTTTTGATTGATACTCGTTTTACCAAATTTAATGCTTGGCAAGCCGGTCAAGAATGACCGTCAAATTGCCTGTAGCCAAATGGAAATTGTGACGTGAATCAATTTCACTGAGGCGTGAGATTTGCTTGTGTCGACACCATATAGGACACTATGGTCGACACCATGTAGGACACTATGATAAATACATTGCGACGCTGTCACTTGGCTCTAAATGGGGTTGTTTCATCTGAAAGTACTAATTTTGCTTGTAATACGACTTCATTGGACTTGTATGGCGAGACGTCTGGTATCGAGAAGTGAGATCGCAAACAATCATTGAGTCAGTCGTGATATCTGTTTTGTAAGCGTCGGCCTCTTATATCCTGCAAGTGTAATGTGCCATATTAGGCCGTAAGTATCGTAGGCCCCGATTGTACAATGTACTTGTGCACAATTGTACATATTGTGTATGCGTTGTATACTGTAGTAGTGTTTGGCATATTCTGAAACTTCGTTAGCTAACCACTGGTCTCCAAGCATGAGCGAGAATTGACTCGTATTGAAAGTGTTCTGGTATCTCGTGTACGTTCGTGGTTAATGTTTTGATACTCGGGTATAATTGGTTCGATTCTGGCTTACCACGTGGTGGTACGGTACGATACGTCGCTCTCTGTATGAACACTGAACAGGTCCGCTGTGATATACCCTGTTGTGTGTGTTGGACTGGTGTATGTCAAGTGTAAGGAATAAGAATCTCAAGCCACAGGTAGAACAGTGTAGATTCTGAATTTCATCAGGTGGTGCCGTGTGGCTCAAAACGTTGCACTTCGGGTATAGAAACGACCGGTTCTGCATTGTAACCCGTGGTTTGTGTTGTTGCTCTGTTGGCCGGTCCGACCGGTTCAACATTGGAATCCGTGGTATTCGGTGCAGATAAGTCCATAATTACTTAGTTTTATCAAGTCTAGGAATCGGTACCGATATGCCGAGGTTTTCACCCGCGGACTTCGCGATGATCGATTCGATATCAACTGTCTTGTTCTCCGGAAACGAAAGAAGGGTTTTTTGGATAACTTCCGCAATAAATATGAGAAAGGATTCGGTTGGGATTGTTATGTTACCGTTCGATTGAGCAAGGCATGTACACTTGTACAGTTGAGATTTACCTGGCGTAGGGACTGCGTTCGACCCTGCGACGGGTTTCGACGCTCGTTCCGTAGATGTATGTCCCTCTGTATTTAGCTGTAGAGCTTTCCGATCGTATCTCTGCTACCACTTCTTCCGGAGCGGTTTTATGTTCTTTCAATTTACGCGCGTCCCAATAATGTAACTTATCATTAGCCATAATAGATTGAATTCGCGCCTCTTTCTTGAACCGGGTGCATCCTGCACAGCCCGCGGAGTGGGCCAAGCCACAATTGACACAATACGGGTCATTATTACACTTGTCGTAGGTATTCTGTTTCCACATTTCGTACATCTCTGCGCGCTCCTGCAATATTTGGCTTTACGCCCGAAACGGTTACAGTTGAAACACCGAGTGGGCGGCGGATTGTAGACTCTCGCACTAGACTGCGATTGATAGTAATCGGATTGTACCGCCGCAGAGGTTTAGCGATTCCCGAAAGAACTAACGAAGTGTCTTCTGGGTATTGGCTAACCCAGTGGTTCTCCACCTTTTTGTAGACACGCCCCCTTTTTGATAGTCAAAAATTGCGCGCTCCACTTATCGTCAAATTGCGCGCTCCACTTATCGTCATATCACAAAATCCAACTGGGATGCTAGCAACCCCAACAGATTGTTTGGTGGTATGGACGGTTATGAATGTTGAATAGAGAATAAAAATATATGAAATTGGGTCTATATAGACAGAAACACACGTGCATTGTAGGTAAATCGCGAAGCGCGAACAATTTTTATCAGGTGACCGCTTCTTCGCGCCCCCCTTCAGATGTTTCACGTCCCCCCAAGGGGGGCGCGCCCCCCAGGTTGAGAACCCTTGGGCTAACCGATCCGCTACTCCTGCCTTTTGATGCAGGACCTTCGGCTTCCTCGCTAGCTGGGCGTTTATGCCCGCCCGTTTATGCCCGTTTATGCCCGTTCATCTTAAAACCCCTGACTAGAACTATAGCAATGAACAAACATATCACTGAACGCGAGACAAATGCCTCTGAAACTAATTACAAAGACTTTCTCCGGACTGATTCGCAAACGTAAATGATCGCACTGAAGGCACGTCCTATCGCTACGACGTTCACCGAGAGAATGACTTAGTGGACTAATTGATCATGATCACGCTAGTGCCATCTGTGTGATTTCAATAATTAATCATGCCAAATGCGAAACAAATCATTTTCTTGACACGGCTGCCAGTAATTTCGTTATCGAAGTCGATTTAAAGCATACGTTGGTATCGGTATGTGTCGATTTTGACGATGTTTTATACTGGGATGGGTCACATACATGATTTGGTATGGTATATCTTGACGATATCATCGAGCATTGTACGATATCATCGAGCATTGTACCAAGTTTCAAGCTTGTCACTCAATGAGGTAGTTGCTTACTATGTATACTAGGTGTGCGCGAAACTGAAACTAAACTACCCAATGGCCAATACGCATAGTCGATTTTGCGCAAAACTCGCTATTGATATGTTGTGATTTTGAAGGTCTTCAATGCGTATTTGGGAGAGAAGATTTCGCATGGTATATCTTGATTATATCAGCTAACGAACTTTCAGGTTTGACGGCTGTCATTTAATAATTGCGACATTAATTCCGTTATCGAAGTCGATCGTGTATGTAGCGACCTGCAGCGTCTGACCTCTGGAATCTATCCTACCGCATAACAGAATTTACGCAAAAGCCGGCACTGGCCGATGTCATTTTTGACGGTGTTCTGTACCGAGTTGGAGACAAAATTTCGTCTGGTATATCTTCATGATGTCATTCAAGTCCAAGTTTTAAGGTTGTAACTCAATGATTGGGGTGTACTCATCGCTAACGAAATTACTGCCCTAATCATTGAATAACAGCCTTGAAAATTAGCACGTTAGCTGATATAATGAAGATATACCATGCAAAATCTTGTTTCCCAACTCCGTATATGCAACATTGTCAAAATCAACACATATCAATAGCGATTTTGGCGTAAAATCTGCTATGCGGTCGCCTATAGTTTTAGTTTAGAGCACACCTTTACACATAGTCGATTCGGATAAGACAATTACTACCCTACCCTATTGCGTGATAGCCTTGAAACTTCGTACATAGTTAGCTGGTATAATCAAGATAAACCATACGAAATCTTGTCTCCCAAATACGTATAGATTACCGTCAAAATTAACACATATCAACAGCGACTTTTGCGTAAAATCTGTTATGCGGTAACCTATAGTTTCAGCCTGACTCCCACCCATGCATTGTCGACTTCGGTAAGGCAATTACTACCCTAATCCTTGAGTGACATCCTTGAATCTTGGTACATCGTTCGCTGATATAATCAAGATATACCATACGAAATCTTGTCTTTAAACTCTGCATATAATACAGTCAAAATCAAAACATAACAATAGCGAGTTTTGCGTAAAATCGGCAATGCGTATTATGAGAGAGAGAGAGTTCTTTTATTCGTCAACCATGAAATATAGTAAAGGCAATGTCCACAAACATTCACGTCCAATAGTATACATTTTTTAAATTTTTTCCTCACTATAATTTGCACGGTATAGACTGGGAGACCCGATATGACCGAAGTCTTCTAGGCCGGAGTCACCCAAGCATATTGGCAGTATTAATTATAATATGGATCAATTTTTTCTCTCAGTCAAGTAGCACCGCAAAGAGTAACGAAATAAACAAAAGTAAATAAAAGACAGCAACACTAGTGAAGGACGGTTACCATAGTTAACAGTGTGATCAGAAAATAACAATTTGACCCATGTACACAGTGGTAATATTATTGTAGCATATTAAATGAATCAAAACAACAAACAACATTACTGTGGTCATGAGATATGTTCTTCTTAGTACTTGGATAATATAAATTTGCAATAGCGAGCTTTAAATGTATGATAAGGAAGAGTACGGTACAAAGTTGGTACATTGTTCCAAAATTTCACACCTATATAAGATAGGGAATTTCTTGACAGTCTTGATGAATTCAATTTAACAAATAGGGACTGATTCTGTGAGAATCTTGTGTTATAATGGTGAATTGAATTGGGGCATTGAAAAAAGTTGTTGAAATATTCAGGTAATGTTCTTTCATTATATTGTTTCATGATTTTTACAATTTCAAATTCATACAAATCCGAGACCTTGAGAATGCCCAATTTTCTAAATTCAGGACTGACCCTGCTACAGTCTTGTTG
>ATSW01006342.1:0-13365 GCA_000444245.1 Botryllus schlosseri
TAATCGGTGTCAATACAAATCACTGTATTTTGCCTATGTTAGGACTGTTCTCGATACGCTGGTGATTTTGCATTTTACTGAGCCTCACTTGATCAGGCCGCAAACGAAGCTTACAGCTTACGCTGTCGTAAACTTGTATTGCAAAGTAATTTCTGTTCTCTCTTTTGACCTTAACTAAACCTCTTGTTTTATTGAAATTGATTTCGAATTAGAATATAGTACTCAGCCATTGGCGCAGGCTCGAATTGTATCAGATCAATTTGTAAATATGTAATATATTGCATCCTATCAATTCATATCTATTCTCCATTTTGGATGGTAGCTGTGAGCGATACAACGCCTTCTTGTGTGCATATTCAACTCTATATTCGTTCATCGGTTCAAATCGATGACCACTCGATCTGTATTTCAGACATCTAGCAAAACGCAATGACGTAATCACCTCCAAAAATCGAGTGACTTGACTTGAATCGAGTCACCTTTGAAAACCGATTGACTTGACCCGAGTCAAAATTTGCAATGACTCTTGACTTGAAGGTAGTGAATTGATCTCAACACTTATGTGAAGTTGAATAGTATATCACATGCTGCTAATTACTGTAATATTACTGATTTAGTAGTAGTCTGGTAAAATTTGCTACTGTAGTTGGCACTATAATAGTTGCCACCAAACTGCTGCCAAACCAATCAAGATAGAGTTTCGGAATGTATTTCGACAATGCCTCATAAACATTAAGATTCGTTGATACTTCGACTAAATACACAGTTAATTACATTACTAGCTACACACAGCAATCAACATCGACCACGTCGCTAGTATTTGCTGGCATGCCTCCCGCTTTTGCCAGGTCCTCGCGGTCTGGAAGGTTCTATCCCGCTGCCACGGACGGCTACCGCAGGCGTTTTCACTGGGCGTTTCTTCGGAGCCCTGAAAGAAGAAAATTTACCGACTGACTGAAGAAACTGCCGAGTGCGTGAGCAATTACAAAGCGGCTCCTCCGTGCTTTTCTTTTGGAGCAGCGAGTCCACGCGCTGGTTTCGGTCTGCCATAATCGAGATTGTAGGAAGTGGTGCGTTTGCGCCATTCGTTTTCAAAGTCCTGTTCCTCATCTGCGAGGGACAATGTTATAGCCTAGTTAGCATACTGCTAAACATATATGTGACAATGCATATAATACTTCTGCAAGAGAACTGGTCAAAAACCATCTGCCTAAAGAGATGTAGGCATAGAATATACAGACCAAAGGTTGGAAACTGTTCAGGTTTAAGTGGAGTTAGTCTTATGACGCAATCCCATTACATGGCACAACTAAGCAAAATCTACTAGAGTACTCTGAAAGGTCACTTTTTTACTGGCCACCTCCGCTACCCACAGACAAGTGAAGATTTTCAAAGCACAAAATGTAGATAGTGTTGTTATGAAATGTTTCATTTTCATTTTTGCGACAATTTTAACTTGCGGTAGGTTGGGAGTGATCAACTTGAATTGGTAAACGCAAATACTTCATTATGTGCTTGTTTATGGTAGGGCGGCATGTCTCGGAATACCTTCATCCATATGGTAGTAATTTTTCTCTTCAATAGTTTCATTAGCCTTGTTATTACGTCGCCGTTCAACCACCCGCCCCTTGTCGCCGATATGGTGTCCGATAGCCATCTTGTCAATTCCTGTTTCGCTGTCGCGGAGAGTTCGTCTAGTCTCCTTGACCTAGAAAAGCGGTTTCAAGTTTTGGAGAAAAACAAAATTATTGTGAAGTAGTTTTATATCTTTGATGTCGACACTGAAAAAATTTTAGTTTTGTTTTATACACAGTGATATAGAGATTCAGTCATATCAATTCAAGCAAATTTTCAGCCTAAAGGAGCACCAAGAGCTACTGGTATGTACTACGGAAAAATAACTTTATAAGACAGCAATTGAATTAAATACAGAATTATGTTGTAGTCGATGCTTTTTCCGCACTTACAATTGTTGAGAAATGCAATTCAAAAACTGTCGATTACCATTGTAATTATGATTCTATGGCGGCAGATGTGCAGAAGAGTGTGGAAATGTACTAGTAGCCTATAATTTTCAATCGATTTCCCTGAAACAATTGATAACAGAGATGGTCATCATCTCAGCGAAATAGAGCAAACCATACCAATTTGTTTCGTGAAACAGGAAAATAGGGTACTCAAGTAGCTTTTGCCTGCTTGTACTATTTTTTCTAATGTTCATGTTGCTAGACATCTTCTACTTTACAGTTGGGTTTTCTAAAGTGGAAAGTAGCTTTGGGGAATGTTTCCATCACCACTTTTATGAGTGAAATTATTAGGGATGGTGTGAACCTCTAAAAGGTTCTGGTTCGTGTGAACGCGAACCTTTTTGAAAGGTTCTGTGTGAACACGAACGTGAACCTCATGACGTCACGGGACGTCATATTGCTAATTCCAACCTATCCTTCAATGAAATGATAGCCTATATTAATGTACACGATACCTAGCGACGATTCGGGCAGCATTACGTCACAATGCTGAAATACATATTGACGTTTTAAACGTCGCCAGATGTATCAACTGGGGCAATCAAATGATATAATAATCTCATAAAATCAATATCTTCCGTTGCTTTGCCAACAATTTTGACGAGGACTTACCAGGGAATATAAGGGAAGGAAGGGACGTAGTTTATTTTTGTCTTTGGTGTTCTTGCGGCATATACACCGATTCATGATATACATACACACGATCTGCGTATATGCATACCATGAGTGCATACCATGATGTGCATATGCCGTCGAGCAAGGAAGATGCAGATTATAGCCTTGTAGAGTATTGGGATGACTCGAGTCATGACTTGACTCAAGTCAGACTCCAGTCACCTTTTTCGTATGACAGATCGGAAAATGTATTCGGCGTCTGAGCATTGCTACATTGATATTGAGCAGAGTGTGAAACGGGTTTCTATACTTGCTATCGATATTACCCCACTAATATGCTATACAGCAGTAGCCAACACCCCAATCGCACCGATTTGGTTTTAATGATCCAGTAAACATATGAAATAAAGATTGACCCCATACGCCTGCTAGATTGATTAGTGGAATAAGCATCATTTGCTGACTAGGCCTACGTAGCTTATTTCGATCGTGATGTTTTGTGATTGTGGGTCAAGCTCTCAGCAGAGAGTCAATAAATATTTACAAACGGAAAGTTGGATATTTCGAGCAAACTTTTGCAACAAAGCAAGTAAAACTTTTGAGATTGCCAAGGTACATGCTCGTTTAGTGTTGATTTTTTATGCATATAGCGCCATGCATATAGAGCAGGGCTGTGGAGTCGGAGTCGGTGGAGTCGGAGTCGGGGTAATTTTCGCTTGATGGAGTCGGAGTCGTGAAAACTATAATACCTGGAGTCGGAGTCGGTGGAAAAATACTGACTGGAGTCGGAGTCGGAGTTTGTGAGAATGACCGTGACTTCGACTCCGACTCCAACTTCTCTATCATGAAAACATTTGCTTTCAAAGAATTTTCAATGCAATTTTTATGTACCACCAATCACTGTTATTAATGACCTTGACCCCATACAGATCAGGTGCGGCCAGCCCGTGGCACGCAGGCCAAATTTGGCACACGGGAAGGTTAGGTGTCGCCTGCGAGGTAATTCTCGAAATTATTTATGACATCGAGTACAATTGCAAGCCCAACCAAAATTTGATTAGCATAACCGCGAAATTTGATGATGACTTAAACAACAGTTCTGACGCATTGACTATCCAGGGACCAGCCCCATTTATCCCAGATCTTCGTATACGACCATAAAGTAGAATATTTCATAGCAGATTTATTTGACTTGAAATTTTTTTCGGTTCTTCGCATGATTCATTGTCACTAGATTTCTTGCACTCAGTATTTGAGCCCCCTTCTGAAAATTATAAATACCTATTATTCACAGAATTGAGTCTAACTATATTCGCAATTAGGAGATAATGTGTCGTCCAACATGCGGTTTCGCTTGTGCACTCGCAGCGAGATCGTCGACAAAGCATTTGCACAAAATGATAGAGGCATGTTCACTGATACCGTCGATTTTGCTATATCTAAACGTCGAATAATCCTGTACTTCCCAAATGAGCCCAGTGGTATACAGATGCGACCCCCAATGTATGTTAGCGACATATTTTGATATAGCCTAATTCAGTTTGTTATCTTGCAAAAAAATTTCGCGCACTGCGCGACAAGGGCCTGATTGCGCACCGCACAGTTGCAAGACATATTGTTATCAATTATAGAGCGTATTAATATAAGTCTTGTTTGCAATGTTACCTAATTCGGTTCGCTCCTATCGACGACTAGAAAAAGGTTATCAACATTCCAGTTGCCCGCGCAATGGTTCGTAAATCTTAGGTGTCCCTTTCGCCCAAAAAGTTGCCCACCCTTGACATTACTTGCAAATTACAACTCAGTTGCAGAGGGGAAGAAAATCGCAAAATGCGTTTTCGCGATGCAGTCAAAATTGATGCAATTTTTGGAATTATACCATGATACTGTGACAGAGCAAATGCATCGGCTGGTTTTGTTAAATTGTAAAAATGATGTAAATATGACCAAACGATGCTTCCCACTTGACAAAATTAAAAATATTTGTAGTGTAGCTTAGCTGTTTGGGTCGAACAAATGATTAAGAAAGACTGCAAGTCCCAATCCTTGTATACTTGATTAAGTACATGTAGACTAGACATAGGCTGTATGGTCTTTGACTACTTAACTACATTCCATTTATGACCAATGTCCATTAGCAGTAAGAGTGTGTGTGCTTGTAATCAGGATAGTGTGCAATGACAAAATAAGTAAGTCCAATCTCTTTATTAGTTGCTGACTCATACACAAAAGCTACACATGGATATTTTATCTACATTTTTATTATACAGGATTGGATATCTGCCATATTTGAATGATTTATACATTTCAGGATATTAGAGAGTCCATGTTATGAAAACTTCAAAAAGGAAGGATATTTAGCAAATCTTTATTTCATGTTAATTGCATAGTGGATAATTCGAGCTATGCCACAATGAAACAATTTAGCATGCCACCGTTAATCATATGTTTGCATATGTTTAATGGTTGTATGATAGTCATTCAACCGACAATGTCGCATATAATTTTCGAAATAAATTAGTAATAATGCTGGAGTCGGAGTCGGTACGTTTAAACACCCAGGAGTCGGAGTCGGTACGTTTAAAGACTCAGGAGTCGGAGTCGGTTTATTGAAAATGTGTGGAGTCGGAGTCGGAGCCGGAGTCGGTGGTAAAATTTACCGACTCCACAGCCCTGATATAGAGTGGCCTGCAGTTGAAATGCAATAAATTTGAACCAACGATGTTGTAAGCAAGTGAAAATTGTAGTATATGAAAAAGGTTCACAGTGCAGAACCTACCAAGGTTCTGTTGTGAACGCGAACCTCTAAATTTCCGAGGTTCACACACAGAACGCAAACGTGAACCTCACGTTCAAACCATCCCTAGAAATTATCATGCTAACTGGGCAATCTAGTCTCTGTACCAAGGTAATTGAATTTATTTTCAGAAAATGCACATATTTGTAGTCAAGCGTCATTAATAGTTTTTCATCAGTCGCAAGATACGCCAGAAAATGCCAAAAGTAGCCATTCTTTCTAAGTCATAAAAGTATTCCTCTAAAATTAGGGTTAGGTCAGGGCTCAAGGTTAATGCTAGTTTT
Source organism: Botryllus schlosseri (assembly GCA_000444245.1). NCBI lineage: Eukaryota > Metazoa > Chordata > Ascidiacea > Stolidobranchia > Styelidae > Botryllus > Botryllus schlosseri. The sequence continues at coordinate 5,724 of ATSW01006342.1, forward strand.
AGGGTTATAGAGTCAAGTTACTTGTACTTGTGGAGTTAAAATTTACTACGTCACTTCTACTCGAGTACTGACGATGGCTACTTTAAAGTCGCACTCGCGCTCACTTGAAACATCACTCACGTTGCCCGGAGCGCGTCTCGTCGACGTCGAAGCCTGATAATACTTGGGCTCGGACTTCCCGTCGTTCCTGTAGCTCATCACGGTCGAAGAAGAAAAGCTGTGAACGTTAGGATCGCCGCCGTCCTGTTCAACACATCGCGCCGTATAAGTCTACGCGTCTTTCGGGGTTCTGTCTTGCGCGCCTACCGCCTTCCCTTCCAGATCCGCCATGTGACGATGCATGTCCGACATCATGGAGTTCATGGATTGGAAAAATCCGCCGAAAGGATGAGAGACTCGCCGATCATTTCCTTCCCTGAAAGGGGACGCGAATATTAAGGTTGACGAGTCAGATGGGATATGGGTTAGGAATCACTGCTCAGATTCAATATGGCAGTTGGAGTTATAGAAATTTTGTAAGACGCTTTGTAGTCTAAGTCAGGGAAACACATACTGGCGATGGTCAGAGTTAGTTACAGAATTTCTTTCTGCGACCCGAATTTATATTGAATTACAAGACGTCATCTGATTCACTTAATATAAAAGTGTACGGTAGTAGTAACCTAGGTATACAAGAAAAAAATATTCGAAGTCGAAGTGTTCAAAATTTCTGGTGTCATATTTGGTATTTAAAAATGTCAGGAGTCGGAGTTAGATCCAATGATAAAGCGGACAGACTCCACAGCCCTGGTTACAACCATAATCAATAATCAGGGTGAAGGCATTGCTTAATTATATTTCAGAATTTATCATATTTCAACGGAGTTGAACTGATATCCCAAGCTGTCAGGGGGTTGTGTAAATTTGTGGCATTCTATCAAGAGCATACATACCTGTCATTTCTTCTGTTGCCTTTGCCATCCGCCAATGCCAAGAATGGATCTCGAGATCCTCCCATTGACTCGAAGACATCGCGATGCGCCCCGAATCCGCTGAAATCCCAGGTCCATGATTACACGAAGAACAAAATAAAGCACAGTGTTAATCGGTACCTGAAGAACGGATCTTCGTCAAAGTCTTTCATGAATCTGCCAAACATCTTTTCTTGAGGGACTAACACAAGCTCCCGTAAGAACGGGTTTTACAACAAAATAGTCAAATAATTGAGGTTTCTGTTCGAGATGAAGCAATGATTGTATTACTGAAGACTGGGAAATTTGAGAAAAATATGCAAGCTGCCAGTAATGATGCATCTAAACCGACTACATGGTCACTATTCATAAAATGTTGAACCTTGCAAAGGCGACGCTTAGTAAATGGCGGATTCTTGGAGCAAAGCGTTCCTTGTAACAACTGGCAGTGACATGGGGACAAGAATTTTGAATGAATCAATGTAACACTATTGCAAGATTATTGTAGAACACTGTATTCATTGAAAGTGGTAATGAACTACAGCACTGGATTGCCACGTAAAATCAGTGGCAGGGTTTTGAATTCTTACAATTTCACAACAGACCAGAGGCGAATAATGATCACTTGATAAGTGAGTACAACAGCTTGATTTCCTTTTTGTAAATGTCATCATTTCCGTACGGAGTCTCTAAAATCATTGGTATTTTCGCCAAGCGAGGATCATTCATAATCCTACGAAATCCTTCGAGACCAATGGTTCCCTTCCCTATGTTTTCATGTCGATCTTTATGACAACCCGATGGTCCTTTGGAATCATTCAGATGAAAAGCTTTCACATATTCCCAACCAATAATTGATTCCAAATCCCCAGTAAACGCATCATAACCTTCAGAAGAGGAAAGGTCATAGCCAGCGGCATGAGAATGACAGGTATCAATACAAACGCCGATCCTTGATTTGTCATCAACTTTATTTATAATAGACTTCAGTTCCTTGAATTTTCCACCCACAGTGTTTCCTTGACAGCTCATATTCTCAAGGAGTACGGTAACGTACTTCGTTGCACGGTGTGCTTTGTTAATTGCATCCGCAATAGCGGTAAGACATTCGTCAATTGATACTTTTCCAAGAGTTGATCCTGGATGAAAATTGAAGAATACCAAACCCAATTTTTCACATCTTTTCAATTCTTCCACCAACATTGCGTCACTTTTTTCCTTCACGTCAGGCCTGGGAGAACCGCAATTCATCAAATACGATCCATGCGGCACTATCTGATTTGGTTGATATCCCAACTTTTTGCAAGTGTCCATGAATCGTTTCGCATGTTCATCAATCAACGGTTTCATGTTCCATTGCTGCTGGCTGTGTAGGAATAGTCCGAAAGCTTTCGCGCCAAATTGTGCGGCCTCTTGAGGGGCCTTCCACAGGCCCCCTGAAATGGACGTGTGACAGCCGATGAACATACTATCAGCGAAGTTTTGAGATTTTGGTATGTCAGATTCTGATTTTTTCACAGATGTCACTTTGTCAGTGGGAGTTTTGTAGTCTTTTTCAAGAGTGGTATGTTCTTTCTTCACGTTCTTTACCGAATTTAATGTTTTCCTTTTTCGAGACGTCTTTTCTGCCCCAACTTTGGGTTGATTGGCTACATTGGGCTCTGATTTACAGTCCTTTGTAGCCAATCTAGCACTTCTTCGTAACATTTCGGATCAAGGTTGTACTGTTATATCAAATATACCGAGTCTATTTAGTATTTATTATACCTTATACAATTATACGGTTATACAGGTGTTGTACCATAGTAAAAGAAATGGCGGAAGTAGTGTGGTTAACTACCAACCAGTGGCCCTTGGAATCGTGGTACGTTTTGCCTGATACAACAGGTGAGCAGCGATGATTCTCCAAGTTAAAAAATATTCAGAAAAATCAAGAATTGTGTGAGTACAGGACACCGATTCCATAGAGAAGGGTTGGTGCTCGTACCTTGCAAATGACCAAGAAACCTTGCAAATGACCAAGGATTCACCTCGCAAATGACCAAGGAACCTTGCAAATGACCAAGGAATTACCTTGCAAATGACCAAGAATCTTGCAAATGGCCAAGGATTTGGATTTTGCCGAATTGGTGATGGGAGGGCCAATCTGGATGAACCAGTTAACCGACGTCAGTTTCAGATGAAAATTTGAATTTTTGGATTTGAATTTGGATTTTGCCGAATTGGTGGGGGGAGGACCCATCTGGTTGAACCAGTTAACTGACGTGAGCTTTAAATGAAAACTTATATTTTATTTGGATTTGGCCTAATAGGTGGGGGGAGGACCCATCTTGTCTTGTCCCACTCTGCCGTGAGTTTTGACCCTTCTTGGTCATTTGCAAGGTAAAATCAATCCTTGGCCATTTGCAAGATTCTTGGTCATTTGCAAGGTAATTCCTTGGTCATTTGCAAGGTAAATCCTTGGTCATTTGCAAGGTTTCTTGGTCATTTGCAAGGTACGAGCACCAACCCTATCGATTCCATGCAGGGTGGGTGATGTGCCTTTCATTCCTTTAGATGACATTGCTGCATCTATCATAGCAACAATGTGTTGATAGGTTTCGTGTCGTGCGTTGTCTATGAAAGATGAGGGCAAGGTTGTTGCCATTTATACAGCACCGACTTTCGAATATGCATACTGCAACCTTGCATGTTTACCGCCGAAATATAGATGTTTCCTCTCAACCTCAATGCAAGTCGAACTCACACTATACCGCATTTTATTGCACATATAGCGTATACGCATTGGAGAAAAGATTAACTTCCCTCATGCACAATGCACATCGAGCGTCGAAGGTAACAAATTCACCAATCACATCTCGCCATGTTCAGTACCGCCCGGTAGTAAATGGAAATCCACGACGGAGCGTTGGCGTTCGTCAGCTCGGCTCCGTTGCTACGCGGAAGCAATCGTTCATTGCACCAGCGAACAATCCAGAAATCTCTTGCCAGTTGTTAGAGAACCATGGAGATTACATCACATACTAGTTTGGGAGTACGTCACAGAGATGAGCATGGATTAAAAAAGCACGTTTTAAAAAAACTGGATTTGTGAAATTTTGTCGGATTTGGATTAGACATTTTTTTCAGAACGGATTAGGATTTGGATTGGATCTACCTATTTTCTGGGAGATTGAAATGTCGTGTGGCGAATGGCGACAAACTTTATTCAGATCAGTTATTAATGTACTTATGGTTACTAAGTTATCTTGAATCAAGTGAATCGTTGGTTGCGAAAGAAAATTTTCGAATCCCTCCATTGCATAAATTAGTATTTTTTCTGAATTTCCAGTGGGAATCGGATTAGGATTGGACATGGATTTGAATATGAAAAAGTTATGGATTAGGATTTGGATTTGAAGGTTCGGATTTGGATTGGATTAGGACATAGAAATTTCAAATCCGCTCATCTCTGGTACGTCAGTCAGGTTTATTAATATTTTCATCATTTCAAAAGATCACAAGACTGCGATACAATGAAAAGATAGGAAGGTGTCGAAACAACTTGGAGTAGCCTTTAATCATAGTAGCCTTTAATCATAAAGGCTATGCTTTAATATCAGACACCCACCTTAGCCTAGGCGAAGTAAAGAAGAGGCATGCACACTGAATGAAAAGTAATGCAGAGAATTAAAGACGCAAGCTACAAAATGAGGTGGCATGTGGCGGAGGGCGAGGTCGATGTTAGGTCGTGGTCCGGCCTGCAGACTGGCTAGTACGTGCGCATTATGCAGCATGTCCAATGTCCATTTCCCAATGACCCACTGTACACTTCGCAGTGAAAATATGGGCAGGGGGATATGTGATGGTACTGAACGACTTGGGTGAAAACAACGAGAAATCGTGACACGAGAGTCGGACGCATATATTATCAAAGGAAAGGACGTAGTTCATTTTTGTCCTTGATGTGTTTTTTGCGGCATATACACCAACTCATGATACAATATCAATATCTGAAAATGCATGGTTGAAATCTTGCCGATGGAGTGAAGCCTTGTGTTACTGTATATTGATTATATATCCTCCCTTTGTTAACTTTGGCTTCGTCGTTCCTGCCCCCGCTTTCCGCTGCCTTCGGTCACATGGTTTACATCACTTAGTCAGATCAGCCTTTATTTCAAAGAATTTGCATTGTAAATTGCTAGGCGTCTAGGTTGCATTTGTAACAGTGAACAGCACGCATTCAGTGGCCACTAGAGATGATAGAGTTTAAAACAAAAAATTCACTGATTGCTTGACCTGAAAGCCGAAGGGAGTGAAGTGAAGTCAGAGGAACTCTTTTTGGCCTGTTCTTTTCTATACGATTGTGAGCGGAAGCGATACCATATTCCTAACGAAGGTTTCTCAGTTACCAGTCCATTCTGAAACGTTCAACTTGAGATATTGTGAGAAATTCAGTTTTCAACGCTTACGTCATATCCATCCTTTGTGCTATAAGTGCATATAGTTTTCACTGGACTCTGGACTTGCACCCGCATTTGTTAAGCGGTTGGAGTATATCTGCTTGGAACACGATGTGTGGGTGAAGCGTACTCGTGGCTTCATTTAATAGTAGTTTTCAATTGACATTGAATCGCGACTAAATGAACATCCGAGCATGAACACTGATGTTCAAACTAAAACGTCAGGAGTTTGAGCAGTACCAGTGCAGTTGATACCGCAGCGCACCTGATAATTTGCTGAAAGCTCGGTGTACTTCCGAGCAAAGGTCTCTAACATATCCCATTTCCAACTTCTCCATCACCCATCTAACTCGTTTGACATTTCTGTGGTACCGTGGTGCAGTTGACATGTACACCAACAAGTGATGCATGATAGATGACTTTATTGATAGAAGTGATGTCATTCGAAAATCATACAGCCTGTAGCCCTCATCTTGATGCGTCTGACAAAAGTGTCAGTATGGTCACTGAGTTACTGACTAAATATAGCATAAGCTTGGCGACAACGCATCACATTAGACACATGAAACAAGGAAGTGACTTATTAATAACCTGTTGCTTGGCATTTGATTATATAATAATTGCAATCCTATTCTTCTGCATTCAAGACTATTGGGATTTCTGTTTTTATTTCATCAAAAAAACTGTAAAGCTGAAATCTTTATTTCATTGATAGGAAGTTTCTAAAATTTTGGTTAGCATGTTTGTTGTGACTTTGTTGTAGTAGTGACCCCCTGTATGGAATCGGTGCCCAGTGCTCACACGTCACACCACATTTTATTTTTTGTTAAATTACTTCAACTTGGAGAGTCATTTCTGCTCACCTGATATATCAGGCAAAACGTACCGAGATTCCAGTAGGGGTGACCCCTCTTTGTATGACACACTGCTCACAGCAGCATATTCAAACTGCATTGACGATAGTTACCCAGTATCCAGTAGGCATAGCATGATGCTGTCGGAATTATTTTTAAACAAAGTAACTGTATAAAAATCCTTCTGCAAAAGCCCAAACGGTAGATCAGATTGAACTGTAAATTGGTGTGGTACCACTTCATATGGTGCCAGTATATGCGTCGCAGATCCTGTTTACAGATGCAGCCACTGATACGTAAATGAATATGAAAACGATGCAAAATTATAAAAATATTAGAGTCTGTTAAAATTATACTCCTGAGGTCATCTGACAACAGTATAATTATTATGTATAATTTGGAGTTTATATCTCACTCAGGTAGTTCAAAATCACCTCATCATAAACGGATGCACTTGAGCTAAGCTGCTAACAGTGATCTGAAATTTGTGCCGGAGTTCGCATGTGTCTTCCGGTTCCGGACAACTTTTTCGTGGAAATGATTCATGGTGCCTTTTTCTAGATACTCTTCAATAGCATTGTGATAATTATGTTACGCTAATTAATGATCATCAATCATGAAGGATTCGCTTCAAATAGGGAAAAATCAGCATTTGGAGCCTAAAGAAGTGCTTCGACAGCGTCAAGGAATCGGACCGCAAACATCAGAGTTTCTGGTACGCTTGGCCTCGGACAAACTCATGATTTTTTATTTGTTTTCGATCTTATTTATTTGCTTGGCAATCATCTCTCTTCCTGGTACACATTTGAAAAACAAATCACTATGGGCTCTACATATGAACCAATTGACTTTGACGCAATATTTTATTTCATTCGACATACAAAAGTCATAGCAAACTAATTAGATATTTGCAGGTGTATCAATGTGTTTTCTAACATACCAAATATTACCACTTACTAGTCAGATTGTACTACTCATCGAATATTTTCCATAGCATAATAAATATGGTACTTGTTTGTTGTTCTAATTTACTGGGCTCGTCACAGAGTCAGCTGTAGTAGAGCTGTGTAGCAATACACTTTATTGATTCCATGTTATGTTTATTCCAGGTTAAGTGGAGCGTCGTCACGCAGTCATCCAATGAGACGGGAAATTCGTCACAAAATGGCAAAGAGGAAGAGAATATCTTGATGTGGATGACCAAAGATGAGGTAATTTTTCGATTTATTTTTTCGCGAGAAGTCCCGATAATAAGTCTTACCTTTTACCGGTAAATTTCTTACTAAAAATGTAACAACTAGCCTACCTACTATTAAAATGTTTGAACAGCTTCTTGGGGGTACAGAACTTCAATATACAATGGAATAGTATATTCATATGGAAATGAACCCTGAGA
>ATSW01006345.1:0-17597 GCA_000444245.1 Botryllus schlosseri
GTCTCAGCCTAAAAACGCTTCACACCAAAATTGGCGGAATTCTGACCAGTAGAAGCCGAATCTGAGCCAATTGACATTTCGACCATTTTTTGAGATAATAGTATTTATTTACGACGACAAATGTCGTCACTTAGCCGCGACCAAATATCGTGTTACAGGTATGCCCGTGGGGAGAGTGGATTTTGATGAAAATGGCCTGCGACAGGGTTTGGATATAGAATTCATTAATTATTGAAGAATAATTATGACACTGATTAGCTGAAAATTAGATAACTCCATTGAAATAGCTTCGTTTCAACCATGGCGATATAATTCACAAGCAAGATACATTCCACGCTAAAATTGATGATCACGAAGAGGAAATAAACTGGACAAGCGGCTAAATTGCAGGTAGTTGTATTTCCCACGTGCTAGATCAGTGATTCCCAAACTGTCAGCCGAGGCACATCACTGTTCGGCCACAGATTCTCAGGTGTGCCGCGAATCTCGTGATTTCGGAAAATAATTTCATGGGTATTTAAAACAGGGCATGCAGGCAATATGCGACCTAAAAGCACTTGGCCGGTAAATAAGCGCACTTGACCTTTGAAATGGAACCAGTCATAGCATTGTCCATGACTAAGGCAAATGTCACGTTATAATTGGGCCGCAATGCGTCGAAAATAATCTTTAATTCATTTCACGCTCCATTACTGAATTAACTCATAAACAAAACAATACTTCGCAAAACCTCAGCACACTATACACGGACTTCATTGCAATATTGCTTCTCGGGATTTGTTGTTCACAACTTTAGATAGTTATTTTGTCCATTTGGATGGAATGAATCGAGCAATCTTTCTGCAGAACAACAGTTCATTGATATACGAAACTCCTGGATTTGTGATAATACGAAGCATTTTTACGTGCAGGCACAGACATTCTCAGGCACACACACTTTTGTATCGGATATTTGCCCGTTTAAGGCGAGCTGAAGCCTATCCTACTGTAGTCCGTGCGCAAATTGAAAATTATCAGATTGATTACGTCTAACGAAACATGGGTGTGATCTTTAAAGCGTCCCATCCCTTGGAATTCGTTCTTCAAATACGCTTTTGTCTCATGTGTCGTAATGAGCCTGTCCCGAGCGAGTAGTTCGGAGTGTTTACTTAACAGGCGTCGCCGATACCGTTGTATTTTAAAGGGGAAATCGTACTTTGCGGTACTCATTTATGTAATTAGTACCACAACGCTCCTCGGTACTTTTCTAGTACATTCTGAGCGAAAATATTGCCTATTCACAACCCTGTAACACCCGTGGTATACACGAAACATACCTCGGAGTTATTGGTTATTGTATTCGTGGTGTTTGCCGACTATTTTGGTCATTTACACCATGCCAATTGTCTTCATTAATATTCCGTATCTGCCGACTTGTAACACGGCCCAAATCTAGGCTTTGTCTAAGACACTGCTTGCACGGATGAGATGGCGAGCAGGAGCCTAGATAAACCCCCAACACTGGGTAGGAATTCTAGGGTCGAACTCAGAGAGTGACGAGGTAGCGTAGTGGTCCAATCTACAGCTGTAATGCCAATGGGTTGCGGGATCGAGTCCGACCGAGGTCGACTACAAAATTCCTACGCACCGCGGCATAATTCAAACACAACTTGTCTGTTTCGTTTTAAGAGGCCCGATTTCAAAGCATTTTCGACCACTGACGAAGTCGAAGCAGTGTGATTACCAAGTTTATTTCGTTTACAATCTTTTTACTGATGCGGAGCTGTTATGAATGGCTGTAAATATAAGAATAGACGCACATAGATAACATCATATAAACCCAGGTTGATACGTGGACATTAGGGCTGTTCAAAAATAACTTTTTTCTTCGGATTCCAGCCATTCACTGATTAAATTGTCAGGTTACCCTAAAAAACGCAGCACACCAAATTTGGTTCGATTCTAACAAGTATAGGACTCCGCAGATCCAATTAAAATTTTTAATTTATTATTGAAAATCAAAAAAAAAAATTTCCCAATTTTCCTGCCAACCCCATGAAATTGTTGAGCTGTCTTCAAAGACGTTGCAAAACAATTTTGAGTCAATTCCGACCAGTAGAAGCGGAGTTATGTGAGTTTTTCGTTGATAAATCGCGGATTATCCACCAATCAAGGATAATCCGAGAAATTTCAACGAAAAACTCCAATAACTCCGCTTCTACTGGTCGGAATTGACTCAAATTTGTTTTGCAACGTCTTTGAAGACAGCTCAACAATTTCGTGGGGTTGGCAAAAAAATTTGGAAATTTTTTTTTTTAATTTTCCATAATAAATTAAAATTTTTAATTGGATCTGCGGAGGCCTCTACTGGTTGGAATCGAGTGAAATTTGGTGAGCAAGGTTTTCTATTGCAACCTGACGATTTAAGAGGTGACCGGCTTGAATCGGGAAAAAAAAGTTATTTTTGAACAGCCCTAGACTGGACATTGAGCGCGTGCTTCGTCGCAACACACAAAGATTTTAAACAAACCCTCCAATCATTAAACGTTACATTTGTTAGCTCACAGGCATTTACATCCCCTGCGAAACCGCAATCCTATGTACTGACAAGGTCGTATTTCATAAACGCCGCGGCCATAAAACAATATTTATGCCTATATAGGTCACTATAGCCACGCGGCCAAACAGCGATGTTGAATTTATAGTTCACTCTCGGTAAGCGTGTATTGTATATTCACATCGATTTTAAAATATGATATTACTATTACGGCTTAGCAAAATGAGTAGTTATGTGATTCGAATTCAACTATGTACCTTTCACGTGACCACAAAGGTTATGCTGCCAGTGCTGCGTCACATAAATGGTAATAATTTAGTAATCTTTCGCCCCTATTTCATTGGACTTTGCGAAGATATTGTAAGAACAGATATGTCAGTTCGGTCAACGTGCGTGGCTTGTGGCTTAGTACTTCATGTTACGTATGCTACGACACGATCAATCTTTAAAGGCTTGCACAGTGGAAACGGTATCAGAACTATAACTCGATTCAGATCGGAGTACTGGGCACGGTGGGAGCGACTTGTCACGATTTAAGCGGGGTTAAATGGAAGAATATAATTCCGAATCCTACTCATTGTAAACGCATCCGTTTGTTTGGAGCGAATGATGACAATGATCGGACAATCCCCGTATTGCGTTCCAATATCCGTGATCTGAACGGAACTGTCACGTCAATATTTGACCACTATCATATTAGTATTGGTATGTCCGCTAGTTTTTTTACACTGCAAGAATATTATTTTAAATATAGTAGGTTTATTGTGGGATTATTTTGCAAATCGCTTTCACTGATTTATCAACGATATCGGTGTTGTTGGTTGTGGCATTGATGATGTGTGTCGACAACTATGGTCATTTACACCAGGCTGATATTCCTTATTTTTGATTCCGTATCTGCCGACTTCTAGCACGGCCCACTTCTAGGCTTTTTGTGAGACACTGCTTACGCGGATCAGATGTCGAGGAGTAGCCTAGAAAATCCTCCGACACTTTTAGGTAGGAATTCTGGATTCGACCTCGGTCGGACTGGAACCCACAACTCATTGGTGTTATAGCTGCGGAGTATACCACTATACGCTATCTCGCCATCTTTCGATATCGGTGTCTGTAATAAATTACTACAGTGACCGCTGACCGGCTTCTAATGACCATGGCAGAAATACTATGCTATACGACTGAAGCCTAAGATTGTTTCACTGACTCTGTGATTGGCATACTGTTGCAGTTACTGATACTATTTTTTCTTTCAGCCCAAACTGCGTTGGTGTGCGAATCGACTGCTGGGCAGCAGTATTGCAAGGACAACGCGGATTGTACTGCTACTATTGATGGAGAGGTTAATTGCGAATGCATCGTAGACTCTGTGCCCGAATCGAACACCTCGTGTATAGGTGCGGAAATTATCTGTAATATCGTAATAAAGTATCTCATTTCAACGACTATGCATCGGGCTGTATTCAATCCCATAGGTACAAGTCTGCCCTCAGGTTGGGAACCGCTGTTACCTATTTTTACCGTCTGTTACGCGTAAAATCATGCTAGGCTACCAGATATTTGTCACCGAATCGTACATCTAACTACCATGGCACTTCGCAGCAATCGTATGCACCTCCGCGTCCGGATGTAACCAACCTTTCGGATCGTGCAGAACCAATACGCCGCAGGGAATTTGCGATTGCATGTGGGGGTTCGAAGGAGAGAATTGCCAGACCTGTGAGTACCTTGTCGCTTTATAGTATTGCGCTAGATTATTTGTGCATCTGGCATACATGACTATAGGCGAAATCAAGTTTGTATTGTGGCCCATGGTTACAGTTTGCAGCAGTCCCCAACCACTTGCTTACTACGTGAAATTATAGTGAAAGTTCGGGTCTACAGGCATTTGCGAGCAAACATATTCGACCATTGACACTAACAAGACGAAGCTACGTTCCACGCAATCTAACTGATGTTCACTTGCAGTCTTTACTAAGGGCTTCTACGTCTGAAGTACAGCAATAGTTGAATAACTTACTGACAACTTGGATCACATACACATGTCTCATTGACTTCATTAGCTATCGAAGTGCATTACGTTCATAAATTCATTGAATGCTGTTTTCGGTCTCTATGCTTTAAACGTAAAGTTAACAATAGATACAATTTATTCCGTGTATAGGTGGGTAAATACGTGAATAATGTGTTGATTGAGAAATCCGGCCCGCCAAGTATACTTCATTTTCCCATGTCATTAGCTGGAGTAGGCGCCCGCCCCTGCTGTAGATCGATCACGAATTCACAGAAAGGTTATTTCCACTGACGCGCTTGGCTGCTGCGGCAGATCAGTCGAGGGTTTGAGGGCTTTTATGTTTGTTACAAAGTTTCATAACTAGAATCATCGTTGTTCATATAACTTAGTAACCTTTACTAGCGGTTCATTACAATTATCACTTGATTCGGATCCCAGTTATCACAGGCTAATCACTTGCATACCCGAGCTCGATTTGTGCTATAGGTTGCACTGAGAATTATATTAGCGGGGGTCTCTTGTGTTGCTTCATGTACCACATTCCAGTGCGTGTGATTACACTCATTAAAAGTTTATAAATCAACTGCCTATTTAATGTGTATATAAACAGCGGACAAGTGTACTTAATTTAGATAAGCTGTGGCGTTAAATCACCCTTCCTCAAAAAACCATCCACTCGATTATCATACTGTGCTTCGTATACCACTGTGCTTTGTGATACGGCTTGATTCCGCATAAAATGTTGCGATACCACGCGTGAAATGTTGTCTTATCACTCATAACCAGGGCAGGTGGCAATGCTTTCATAGGCAGATATAGATTACGCTGAAACAACAGCGAAAAGTGTGCGCCGCGCCACTTGCCCGCGTGACTCACGGGAAATATTGGTTTTTTGGCGAACCGAAAATGCAACATTAGACACTCACATACCTTTGTTTTCCGTTGACTTGTCAATTATGCGCCGGTACGATCGTTTTACACTAACGTACTAATAGCATTGTGCGGCGTAATCAAAACCACGTATAGTATAACCGCGGTGTTGGGGTCCTGTCAGGCGTGGTGGTCACGTCTATGTCGTCGATGCGCTGGTCGGATTGATTATCAGCTACTACGTAATGCTTCTCCTGTTTAGGGCGTGTTTACCAAGGTGTTTGAGGAGCTTGCGCGTCTGATAAATCCATTCGTTAAAATTTGGGCTGTACTTAACGTGTAATGTTATGTGCTCTGAAGAGTATCAGTCCTTAAATCGCGAAAAGACTTATTTGATCACTAGTTATACAACCAACATCATGGGCAATGCGTTATGTTAGCTAGCGGAAATATAACTGAGCGACATTGATTGGTGACACGTTACAGAAAAACGCCTGCCATGTACAAATTGCGAATGAGGTATCATGTAATATCGGTAATGTGTGTTTGTATCCTCAAATTAATACACACATTTTTTGCACTAACAATGCTTGTTGAATCCTATGATTCAAACGGTTTATTTCTCCACCGCTTTACGAGGAGAGATACACGACAAGGCAACATGCTATACTGCTATGTGTAAATGACGAGAAATTAGCGCTGTCTTATCGATTATATTTATGTAATTCAGTGCGAATTCCCTTTTCTTTTGTTTTCTCGCATCATAAATTCTTGTCCCACACATGACACACAAACATGCCGCATAATCACCCTCAAAATAAGGTCCTATTCAAACAGCAAGACAAGTTAACGAGTGCTGAGACGGTACAATATTCCGTGCTGTGACCGGAGCGCATTCTGCGCTACCTAACAGTGTAACCCGACCGGTGCACCGCCGCAATGTTGCGTGCCACCCAAAACAGGCGCGAGTCTGGATGAGATTGATGCAGCTTATATACGTAATGTAAAATTACTGGCACGTATTTCCGCGAATTCAATTTTTACTGTACGTTGCAGACTGGCTTTTCGTCCTGGTTATCACGCTGAGTGGCGTCGTGTTGATCGCTATCGTCGTGGTGGTTGTGGTGTGCTGTAAACGGACGCGAAGAAGCAAGACCTACGAAAGCAACCCGTACTCAAACTCTGTAAGTTTACCGCAGGAATTGTAGTGATATTTCTGAGAATACCATACGCCTGTATGTTGATATCATGGAATGCTTGGTGGCTTGAAAATTTTGATGATGCTCCCGTAAATGCGGGGGTTCGCATATCTGTCAAGCCCAACGGTCTGGTGGCACTTTTGTGGAAGTAGTTGATTTTCACTTCCAAAATGTTCTTTTCAAGTTTAAATGCTCGGATTTATTCAAATTTATGTCGTTTTACTGTCGAAATCGTGATAGGCACCGGGCAATCTTTTGAAATTATATTCTACAGAGTGTTTGAGGTGAAAAACTTCAATATACAATTGAATAATCAAATTCACATTGAAATCAACTCGATTAATCTCGGCTGACGCTAATGGAAAATTCAAAATAACCTTGTATATCAACAATCGTACCACCTAATATACCGTCATCGACATTAAAATTTTACTATTCGAGGCTTAAGCTCATTGTACTATTTTTCGATATGTATATGCCCGCTTAGCTCGGTTACTCTTTCAATGGAGATGTGGAGTTAAAACGCCGTTCTCTGTAAAGTAGAATGACGGGAAATTGTCCGCATTAAGTTTCTCGAGTTCTTGTAGCATTCGATAGGCAATTACTGTCATATCTCAGGATGTATTGCTTTGGGATACTTCTCTACTTGGCTAATTTTTGATACCTTTCCAAATATGTCGAAATGACACCCAGTGATATAGCCCCTGTATCGCTACTACTACATTAGCGCAGCATCGAACACTCTTAGCGCAAATAATGTGTATCCGTCCCCACTCATAAGTTGGGACAAAGTGGCGACATGGCGCAGTGCATAGCACACAAAGACAGATTAAAGACTTCAACTCCGCGGCTGCAACACCAATGGGTTGCGGCATAGGCGCTGAACTCTGATTTTCCGTAGGTATGCGAGATCGATGACGTCACAAAGGGATGACGTCATAGTGCGCCAGAATTGGCAAATTAGCCGACTCGCAAGCGTTCAATATCACCTGGCACTTGTATATGGTGACAAAATTACGATGTGATTAGGCTGGCCGCGTAGCCAGCCGGCCGCTTGCTGAATTGATTGAATCCATTTCAAATTCACCAAGGTGGCATCAGTTTATTATGGTTAAGAACATGCACCAATGCCGATAATACATCGATCGGATCAGCATCCTTGTGTAATATACTCGACACATCCCGCTACCATAAGATTACCAACGCGTGCGACTATGTAGTCAATTAGCGAGCTCGAAATCTCCGCAACATATTCGCCAACACACGCGCCGACAATCGGCAGATTTCAATAACTCCGCCTCGAGAACAAATGAATACGCATCTTCGGCGACGGCTAATAAGGTTGCAGGAATTATTTTCCCAAATACAAAGTCTGTTCTGGACTGTATTCATTAGTGACTTTGATTTCATAGGAGTTAGAAGTTTCAATATCAAGAGCCTGCAAGACATTTTCTGATCGTTCTGTTTTAGTATTAGCGTTAGTCAAAATCAATTACGCCGCTGTCTGTTCACGGTCAGTATGTATTTCAATCAATTCCGTCCATGTTCATTGTTCAATGTCTGAGCCAGTCTGACATCACAATCACAGAAAAAGCGATAGTTCCGGCCGGCGCATAAGATATCATGTTCCTTCACAGCAGATGACAATCGCAACATTTCGCGCATATAGAAATTAACATCTTTAGTATCAAGTTCTTGGTCTTGTTGCCTCGTGTTGCGTCTTCTGACCACTCGCGTTTGATCAAATATTCAGGCGCATAGCCGAGTTGTTATGGAGTGTGTTCTATGATGGAATCCGCATCGATTTCAGGTGGTTCAAACCTTTCTCAACTTTTATAACTCAAGCCTTGACTCGCATCTTCTGATGGTTATTGGTTATGTTCAAGTATTAGCGGAAATCAAGTACGCATGTACGCACAAGTCACACATTTTTGCGGACATTCGATGCCAGTAAGTTTCGTGATATCAATCTTTAATCACAACCGATAGGTAGGAGCCAAAGCATGCTAGGCCGGAGACGCGATAGTTAGGCCGGCAATGATATAATTCGAACCACGCCGACGCAATTGTGTAGGCCAACGATGTTATCGTGCGCAGGCCAGTGATGGTATAGTGCGCACCTAGCCTATTGCCGATGCGATTCATCAAGCCAGCGCAACTAGACCTGACGGAGACGGGATAAATCAGGCCTGCGACGATTGCGCGCGGTAATCAATGACCTAATTTCGCAATCATCTCAGCGTCGAGATCGAGTTGCGTTACATTGTGCACAAACGATTCTCGCAAATTGGAAACGCGCTTCCGGCTAATTGGCCGTGGCCCCGCGCAACACTGATAAAATACGGACAACTGAATTGTAACTGAAGGACGGAGTTTCGTTAAGCGCCTGAACGTATTGCTGTCGGTTTACTTACGTGTTCAGCAGCACTACGAAACGCTTATTTCTAAATCGATCAATTCACCACCCAGTCAGTAACAGACCAAACCGAATTCTGGGTATGCCGCATACCCAAAAAAATTCCTAGGTATGCGCGGCATACCTAGCATACCTGAGTTCAGCGCCTATGGGTTGCGGGTTCGAGTCCGACCGAGGTCGACTTCAGAATTCCTGTACCTAAGTGTTGGAGGTTTATCTCGGCTCCTCCTCGTCACCTCATGCGCGTAAGCGGTGTCTTACAAAAAGCCTAGACGTGGGCCGTGCTATACGTCGGCAGTTACGGAATAAAAATGAAGAATATCGGTCTGGTGTAAATGACCATAATAGTCGACAAACACCATGAATACCGCAAAAACCAACCAACCAAGGTGGAACACGAAAATATCATCTTTCTCAGAATTATATCGCGGTTATAGATGGTACTTGTCTACGTGCAAGCAACATTTCGATTAAAATGTTGTGTTTGCTTTATACCCTGGTGTAAGTATCAGGTAGGTCCCGGTTTCGTGTACCATGGGAGTATATTCGCACACGTATATCACGGGGGTACACGGGTGTGAACTATGAATACACACTAAGACTTTAGGGTACCATGTTCGGGGACTATACTCGGTAGATCAATTACTGAGTCAATCAATTACAGAGACCACTTGAAATGAATCATTTTCCGTGTGCCAGCAGCGTGGTTTATTTGACCGCAAGCGGAACTTCAGCATGTAGAAAGAAAAATACCCCAATTTTCACATATTCCTGGAACCGACTTTTATCAAAATACCCCAACCACGTTTGTGCCAACATAAGAAACTCGTGTACCATTTAAAATAGTACACTGAGCTTAAGCGCTTTCTTCGCCCCGATTATTCGTAAATTCATGCCGGTCACGTCATATTTAGTGATAGGATTGTAGATATACGATGTTCTTTCCAATTCTCTACTAGTTGCTGACTATTACCCCTGGTGAGTGTCAGCCGAAAATATTCGGGTTTATTTCAATACGAATATACTATTCAATTGTATATTCTTGAGTCATAGTTGGAAGAGGGTATATTTAGTAGCATGAAAATACAGAGGGGGTCGATATTTGAAAACTTTGCTTTTTCGTAGTAATCAAGTCGGTTTTCCAACTTGCGCCACTTTCTCGGGTGGTTATGGTTTTTGGCTACTTTCCCAGTTAATTTTGTTGTGTTAATTTTATGAGGGAGGTTGTCATGGCGACCGGGCAACACAGCCCTATATCACGGTAACGGAATATAGTTCGTAAAATTGCACCTGCATATGTATTATGTATTTTGTAGTGTAATTAGTTACTTTGCGTTAGTAACGAAGCTGATCTTTGCGATTCCGTAAGTTGATTAACATCTCAACGACCTAAACTGTACTTTCATGAAATTATTTCAGAACGTTTCAGAACTTCAATTTCTACTTCCACTTGACGTAGTTTTGTCGTGTCTTTTAAATTCCTACTTTTACTCCCTATTAAGTAGAAATATACGACGGTACCTGTACTTTTACTTGAGTCGAAACGCCGATTACTTTCACTATCTCAGTATATATCCCGACACATCATTTAACCTCTATCCGAATCCGGTGTGGCCCACATCATGGAACATGCAGACTTATACCAACTTTAAATCTGGCTAGTCGGCGACCAACAACCAACTTCAAAAAAAAATAGTTACCGAACAACTCTAATACATGCATCTTCGTTTGACGTGAATCGGGATATACCCGTGTTCTGTTGTGTGATGTTCCCGCAGTCACTGCTAAAAGTGGTGTAGCTGGCTAGCCGGGATTCGGTCTTTGTAGTCGAAAACGCTCCCATTTTAGCTCTTCGTCTTTTTGAAATGCTCGTTCTATCTCCAATATTGTTTAGTTCATTTGAAATTTTGTGTGTTTTAGTTAGGTAGTTTTGGATTTTTCAAGCTCGTTAGCTCTAGTTGTGAGATTTGAGAATCTAATTGCCTCTTCAAGTTTTTACCTCTGAGGATTGTGTAACACGTACCTTCTCAAGTCAGTTCATCACTGGTTACAACATAATTACCGCCTTACGTTTACCGTAAACACTGTAAACGTCCGGATTTAGACATTTATTGCGCCGGGTCAGTGTGCTGATACCTGCTGTCAATTTCACAGGGTGCTCTCTCGATTTCACTGGACAGATTCAAGACCATGTCTGAGTGGGATGAGAGGATAGGCACTGTGGTGCCGACTTCGGTAAGTGATATGTCATATATATTATGCCTACGTATATGTTATATGACATATATGTAATAAAATACATATGAGGCGTGAGGTCGCGTTACATTGTCAGCGTGGCGCATTGTTCGGTGTGATCGCGTAATCGATACTTTCGGGTCTGTTGACAGTGGGCGTGCCCGGTTAACTGCAGAAGTATGAGCGTCATGTCTGTTGTTATGTAACTTTAGGTTTTATCCGTTTGGAATAGTTTTCGGAATGATTACGACCTCGTAAATTTCGCAACGGCCCGAAATAAGCGCGCGGCTTAAGGTATTTGCTGTTCGGTCGAATGCCGACACTGGTTTCTTTTCGGATGCAAAACGATACAACAGTAACAACACGCTTATGATTACTGTCTGTAATCGAAACAATTATTATTCATGGTACATTTTGCCGGTTGTAATCAGAGTTTGGCAACTAGATTTTTTCAAATTTTCAAAATTAGATTAGCATTGAAATTATAGTTACAGTTTTGTTTCAAATTAGATGGGAATTAGAATTACTGAATTCGCAGAAATAAACCGGATATTGAACTAAATCGCCACTACGGAAGAAACGCAACGAAATTCGGGGGGAATTAATATCGATTCGAATATCGAAACAAATATATTAATCGGCCATTAGAGGTAAAGAATTATCGGCGATTTTCGTGACCACGCAACATGGTGGTAAGGAGCCAGAAAACCGCAGTTCACGGGTCTACAAATGCGGCCTCTCTAGTTTATTTCGTACCCGAGCACATCAATGCGCCTTAATATGGATGCTATATCTTTTGAATATGGGCTGAATAGATCTGGGTTATCGGTGAAGGTGCTAGGTGTCGGTTTCGTGGTCATCGACTCAAAGATCCAGCATCTGCAGGGCTCTAGTCTAGATTATATCCTATTTAAAATCCTCGCTCAGTATCGTTTGTGTGAAGCTTACCCGGATGATTACTAGCATCGGCCTTAACTCTGCGTATCGCTGACTATTGAAAGCAACCTCACTTTAGAACACATAAATCACTGTTGGTGCACGTTGTAAACTACATCTTAAACGCGTAGTTGTTAATTATTATCATACTCGACCTCTTTGCGTGGATAATTCACGCAGTTGCATCTGATGAATTTCAAATGAATAGATGGGACTGAACGGTAGTTACAATCAAGACGCCTGAATACGCCCAGCATGATGTAGCATATGGACCGTGATTAGCTCGCAAAATGCATGAGTGTCTTCTTTTTACAGTACAAGAGAACCGCCGACGGCGAGGTATGTTATACAGTTACTGTTATTTCATACACGGTGTCGTCATTAGGGCTGCGCAAAATCGAGCACCTGAGTTCAAATATGTACCTTTTATGAAGCCACAATTAATTCAATGCCAGTTCCACATCACATTAAAGATTAATTCGTATTTTCTCACCATGCTTATTTCATTTTACTTTATGCCAATGATGTGGGTTGATATGGACTCCACATATATGTCATTTCCACCAGCATGCGTTGTAGTGTTGTTCAAAATTAACTTTTTTCCGGATCTCGGGGATTACCTGATTAATTGTTAGATTTCCTACAAAAGCGCTGAACACCAAATGTGGCTCAATTCCAACCTGTATGCGCCGGTGCCAGTAATATTATTGTGTTTTATATAGTAAATTTAAAAATTTCAATCGGGTCCGCGTCGCAGCATACTGGTTGGAATTGAGCCAAATTTGGTGAGCAGCGTTTTTCTAGGCGAGGTAACAATCTAATCAGCGAACTCCCGGGATTCGGGAAAAAGGACATTTTTGAACAACCCTATGGGTAGCTTTGTACTGTATGTTTCGTACGGTGCGATATTAATCGAGATCTGAAGGTTTCCTCAGTAGAAAAATGTATCGTAACTACATTTCTCGTTGACAACTATGCCCTTAGTAGCAAGGAGCGTCTGAGTTCCGTACTCTAAAAGCTCATTTCCCACTAGACTAGACTCGAATCAATAAAGTTAATTCTCTTTAATTCTCGATCCAACCCTGCTCGACACGCATGATCAATTTTCTCGTAATCCTTGGCTTGGTGTGGAATGTTGTAATTTGCGTTACGTTGTTTGTTAATTTATCGTTGTAAAATGCCGCTTTGTCATTTACGACTGATGTCAACATTTAGGCTAAGACGGGGTTACCAAATAACAAGGTCATCGATTTCAAGAGGTGCTCGTTACCGAAATACTTTAACTTAGCCGAGGTACACAAGTATACAGACGGTGATGTGTTGAGACTGATTCCACTTCTACTAGGGTTATAATCTCAACCCGGGGTTCCCAACCGTTTTCATTTCATGCCCCCTTTAAGAATTTCAAGGGAACTAGCCAGTCAAAGTTTTGAAAAACGTCAAAGTATTTAATTTTTTTTCTTGGCTGGAAATAATAACATAATAACTCTGCTCTTACCTCGTGGTCTTATCTTACCCAAAACATAACGAAAAACTTCCTCATGTCGATTTTAACCGCCACCCGTTTAGTATCTTTGATTACTGGTAAAATGTTGATGGTCGCGTTTCTCAATCATCAAATTTTGTTGCACAATTTATTCAGTAAATCGCCGGAATCCGGAAAAAAGTTATTTTTGAACAACACTAATACTGAATATATATCTAAAAATCGCACTTATTTCTTGCGTCATCTGTCGTTTTGGGATACTGTCATTATCTTTTAATTTCGAAAGTTGCAATCACCGAATAACTGCTCAAATTTTGCAACCCTTCAACCAAATTTACTTTTCGATACCTTTATTCTCTACTTACCCTTGAAATATTCACCACACGTTCTGTTCTGACTAAGATATGCAACTATTGCTAGCATTATTTTATTAAGGTAACGACACCCACTGACACTTCAACTCCCTTGTTACACCTCTGATCTCGCAAACTAGATGTCCGGGGCTAGATTTCTACTGGCTGTCTTCTGAGAACCCTACCATGTTGTTGACATTTTAGTGTCCATTGTTTTAGATTTTCTTCCTTCACGACAATTTATGTCATTTCTGAGTGATTTACAATTATTATTATCCCAGATAATTTCTTCCTTGAAACATCACTGAATTATGATTGTCAATACTATATGAGATCGCGTAGTTACTATGCGTGGTGCGACCATTTTCAAGAAACTCTGGCGATGTGAGACCGCCCACTTTTCGGACTTCTTATTCAAATCATTATCATGGAGATTATATTGTAGGTTAATTCCGCACTATTAATGGTAATTCATGGTGCCAATCGCTACGTTGTGATATCTCATTCGCGATCTATGAGTTACCTACTACATAGTGTATTCATATTGAAATGCACCAAGGTATTTCGGCTGACACTCGTCAGCGGTATTCGTCTGCAACAGTAGCTGAGTTGGAAAGAACATTGTATCACAAAAACATGCGTCACCACCGAGACTATTCGGGTTCATTTCAATATGAATATGCTATTCACTATTGAAGTTCCATACCTCCGAGAAGCTTTACAAACGTACGTGTGAATTTGACTTGTCCCAATACAATTCCCGTTGATTTCGCGATAATGATCTCCGCAACTGGAATGCTTGCACTGTAATTGGATTTGAGTATCGCACGAGTTGTCCGTCCTGCTTTTATCAATTATAAAACACTGCGATTACCGTAATGAGCTCACATTAATGAAGCTTTCTTTATTGAACCAGGGGTACGACAGTGCGTATGACAGGTCAAGCGCGAGCGCGGACTATGATCATCTACACCAGGTGCGTATTTATTGGTAAATCCACCGGATTTATGATCCATGTTTGCGTGTATCTGTGATTACTGTCGCAGTGGCAGAATTACAGTGCGCATATTACTAGGCCAATTGCCTTGGTCAGAACCACAAAGTTTTGGTGAAGCTGGCCTTTGAAACAAAACAGATCTTGTATAGAATCTTGACGCAGTCTTGTGCCTGAACTACTTTAGATCCGCGTTTGTGATTATGGAAATGCACAGATCTTGCTTTAACTTTATGATATACTTGGCGTTCGGGCATTATCAACATATTAGTGAAGTACTGAAGTCTATGTCATACACACTTTCGGAGGTTTAGAACTTCAATTTACGATAGAATAATATATTCACATTGGAATAAACCGGATATTTTCGGGTGACACTCTTCATGGGTAATCGCCACCAATTGGTTCGAATTTCAATAGATTTGATGGTAATGCTCTCTTCAATAATAATCTAATTGTTGCTGACGATTACCCCTGACAAATGTCAGCCGTAAATACTCGGCTTCATTTCAATAGGAATGTATTCTTCAATTTCAAGAGAACTCTGCATAATACCAACAGCCGTATCATAACTATTCGATGTTACTGTCTTGGCCTGGAAATTGAATACCGGTTGATTACTAGGTTATTACGTGGTCGTCATCCCGAATCACGATATTGAATAAGTTAACAGGCGACGAGGAGATATGGATGTCGGGTGCATGCTGACGGATGCCTGTTTTTCAAATGTTACCGGTTTGCATTGCATTGTTCGTCACTGCCCTGAGAATTGTCCTCAATACGCATGTCGATTATGGGTTGTTATGACTTTAATCGAGGCTATGAATAATGTATTAACGGACTGGTATTTTTATTGCTATGAGACGATGTTTGTGGAATGTAGATTCATAAATTACAGCTGGCCACAAATGCCTTTGGTGCTTGCGAATGCAAAATTGCTTTGCTTCTCGCTTAGTGAAACTCCATACTGTAATCAGCAGTCTAGTAGAAGCTTATTGCTGATCTGAGATTGAGATGAGTTTTTCGATCAGTCAATTTATTAGAGGCTAATATTGACACTAAAAAGTTTATTCGTCGACGAGAATTCTAGTTTCGATTATATTTTCCGCTGCGGGGTGGGAGGGAGGAAGGCTATAAACCTCTGGTCGCATCATAGCATACTAAACATCTTATAGTGGAAATCACACATCTGTATATTCGTGATTAATCCATAGCATTGTCACAAAGCGCACTGAAATAGCTATGGTCGAAAAAAATACCGAATAATCCTTGATTAGATGTAGAACTGGATTTACATTATTTGTCGTCGCATGAAAGAAACAGATTTGTACGTTCCACTTCATTCATACTGTTGCGGCAGATATTCGACTGTTACTGACCACGGTAACGGGAACAATGTTAGCAATTTCCAAGTTATTCCGGTTTACATCAACAAAACAGAGATTTAGTAATAACTCTTCGTGAAAAAAGCACGTAAAATATGCTGTCACCACCAAGACTATCACAACAGCCCCGTGGACGTTATTGTGACAGGTGTTTTTCGGAAATGAGCAGAGTATAATATGTGGTATCGTGTTGGTTAGTGACCACTAATAAATTCCATAGGCTTTTGCGTACATAAATAGGTATGCTATCGCGTAGTAGTGATTGATGGGAATTTCGGCCAGGGTTGCTGTGTAGGCGACGTCTATCGCTTATGTAATGGGCATTTCGGCAGTATAGAAATTGGTGCCTGCCTATGATATCATCCACGTCGTCTTTCATCTACACTTCGTATGTGTATCAAAAATTGTCAACGCTCTCATTCTTGATTATTAGTCGTTTTGCGTTAGTCTCGAAGATGGATCTTGTTATTTTGAAAGTAGCAACCCCTGATAACCGACACTCTCCAGCGATCAAATCTATTGACACTACTGACTTAGTACTTTATGGATATTCATTTTGTACTGCTGCTTGAAGCAACTTTAACATGCCTTCGAAATATACACTTTGACTTTCAATTGAGTAAAAATTATGGCGTTTCATCTATTTTCCGTGAGTACCAACGCCGACTACTATGATTATCGCTGGTTTTAACAACGGTCGTGAATAGAAGGTTATTTAAAACATGGTAAAGTATAAATTCACGGAATAACTCGCTCACGCCCTGGCTACAGTTGGCAGTAAATGCCGAATGTAAATAATGATTGTCGAATGTTGGTTTTTATTTGCAGAATCCAGACGGCCGCGGGATCACTCTGCGCAATTGGCGGGTGTCCGAATTAGGAGCCGGAGACCGTAGCTCGGTAAGCGACGTTTAATGCAGATAATTCTATTTGCCCAATAGGACTGATTAGGGCGAAATGCGGGTAATCTAATTCTAATCCAAATTGCGAAATGTTCCACTGCTCTAATGTTAAATTGGTTTCGTGAAAATGCTACCGGAGAGCTTTATAGTGTTAACTAGGGATGGTGTGAACGCGAGGTTCACGTTTGCGTTCTGTGTGTGAACCTCAGATATTTAGAGGTTCGCGTTCACAAACGAACCTTGGTAGGTTCTGCACTGTGAACCTTTTTCATAT
>ATSW01006346.1:0-10684 GCA_000444245.1 Botryllus schlosseri
CATAAACGATTCTCAGCCGTCCAAATTATATAAATTGCAGTGTACAGGTTCGAATTATGAATATCGAACGTTAGTCAGGGTGTTCAGTACTGACATGGATCGCATATACTGATAACATTATTACGGTAGATATCGGCTTTTGCAATAATGACTGCCTACACTGCATATCAAGTTCGAAACATACAGTTGAAGAGACTATGTGCGGTACTGAACTTCAATATACTATTGAATAATATATTCATATTGAAATAAACCAGACAAACTAGTTGCTGACGGCTACCCCTGACGAGTGTCAGCCAAAAATATCCGGGTTTATTTCAATGTGAATATATTCAAGGCCGTAAAATGTTGCATATGAACAACACAACAGATCCCTACATGTACTGTACCTCAGGCGCACGTACATTTCAACAGCTACAGACGACTGTGGGCGCACGATTTCCAACGAATTCGCATTAAACACGGCAGCTGGTAATTCGCATCATTAAATAACGACCACGCGACCCTTTGATTTGCTTCAGCACATGAAATAAGTTGTCATTATTCGGAGACCGACGGCGCTATACATTAAGGCTAGCGAGCGCACTTTTGGCTGATCGAGCCCGTGGGAAAAGTCGAGAAATAGCAGACACTTGAGATGACAGCAACGTGACGTCACTGCGATGCATATCTCGCTCGAAGAATGCGAACAGCGGAAGGTCAGCTACACGACTTTCGCTGTAGTTGCATAGGGTCAATCATGGGCGATTATATGAGGATTCGTTACGTCACAGCGATGCAATCCAGTCTTCCCATCACATGGCGTAGTAGAGTTATCACGACAAAATCAATGCACAAATGAATGAATGGGCAATTGGACATATGTTTATACAGCGATATTGATGGCATGGGGTATATAGTATGGTCTGTCGTATATACGCAGTGTTGGGGAAACCTATCAACGGAGATTGGGACTATTCACGACTACAGCTGGGGCGCAGTTAGAAGACAAACTAGGGGTCTGGGAAGACCAAACAAATGTGTAGTTATAATTCTAATTGTCGGCTAGAACGCTGAAACTCAGGCAACAAAAACGAGTCTTATATACGTGAACACTGAACAGGGACGATGTCGATAGGACATCGCAGCACATTCCGAGTTGCCATCGAGGTTCACTGAAGATTTTACTCTTGTGAATAATTCAAATCATCGACGCGTTGCGGAAGAACGGAATTTATCTTGTAACATCTTTGACATTTACAATATCAACCTAGCGCTGACTATTATTTATGCTCAAAAAATACCATATGCAGCAGTTTATATGAATACGCCGATATGGATTCCGACGCCAGTCCCGACGCGTGAAGACTGATATGTAGGGTTGAATTTGAAAAATATATCAACATAAAACTAATAAGGTCCTTGTTTGAAACATGTTTTTATTGTTTTAACCACGACGTCACGAATTGTTAATTGCGAGGTCACAGTGGATCGGCATGAACAATTGAAATTATTCCGTGAATGTGGATCCTAAGACGTAAAAGGCTTCCGACCCCTGCCACAAACGGACCAAAAATATCTTTAACCAGGACCACATCGTTTTGTAGGAGGTCATCATCATCACAAAATCCATTCCGTACCAATGATATGTATCTACAAGCTATAACTGTCGAACCGATGGCGATTTCGACGGTTCAAACCATTCTATATCCAATACGTCAAACGTACCGGGTGTAAATATACATGCTTTTTCGGAAGTATTTACACACAATTATGGCATAATTTATAGATCGTTTGAAAACAAATGCCTTGGCCGTGGTTATGCTTGTCACATTGTATCAAAGTTAACCATGGCCGAGATAGGACCGAAAGGAAATGAAAACTTTACCTTTGCAAAAGATCTTCATCTCGCAAAATGTTTAAAATGGAGATAAGCTACTGTGATTCCGTACAGTAAATAGAGATCTAGTATTTTTCAAAGAAGTCAAGAGTATATTGGCGTAACATCCCATGCGGCGATGCTGATGGTCACTGACCAACGTACAAACCTGATGGTACAGTCAGTGATAGATTTTTCGTTTCACTATTGTCGGCCGTCTTCTTGACAACGTTATCGTTCGAGTCCTCGATTGTGACGGACGGCTCATCCCCAGAAGCGGGCGGGCGGAGGGAGTTGGCTTTTCCGTCCACCTCTAGAAGTGAAGGGATGGTAAAAAGAAACTGTTTCGCTTCGCCTTATAGGCGACAACGACAACAAATCATACCTATAGCGCGTCTCGCTGTATTAATAAATGATGGATTCTCGTTCAATTATCGATATCTCTGACATGAACGTGACAAACGCTTCACTATAGGATAAAGGTGGTTAAAGTGGTCATTTCGTTGGTAGTCAAGATTAAGTAACAAAATCTCTACTCACGGACAAGGAGAAATATATATTTCAAAGTAAGTAAAAAGTATGTATGCTGAGCCTAGTTTTTACCAAAGAAAACTGAGAAATGTGAAGTAGAAATGGTCTAACTAAATCATAACCATTAGAGTTAGTAGCGTGCCTACTGCCTATACTTGAGTACTCCCAATAATAAGGAGTTATTCGTTACTGACCAGATGACTATAGCTCGCGCGCATATAGTTGGGCAGAGATCAAACTTTAGCTATTTTATTCTAGATGTCTAATTAGATTATTGGGAGGGAAATGCCGGTAACCTAATTGTAATCTAATTTGTGAAATGTTTCTATGCCCTAATTAAAATCTTTATCTAATTTCTGGTTTTACTAAAAGTGTTACAGGATAACTGTATGGTGCGAAACGAGCCAGGCTTGGTGTAGAAATATTAGTCATTCTCATACTTACGATAATGAACTCTGATTTGATATGAACTGAACTTAATGTTTGTTGTGTTTCTTTCTTATTTGGAAATTATTTCCATTTCCAATTTCTTTTTGCAAATTCAGTAATGGTAATTATAATTGAAATAGTTGAAAATTTCAAAGTCGCAAAACTATGGAGTACTTGCTTCTGGCAAGACAAAAATGCCAGATGTCATATCTTCATAACGAGAGCAATAAATTATTGGAGAAGCGGCTGTGGGCAATGTAAGGTCAAAGTGAGGGGGGCGACGTAGAATCGACAGGAAGAGGTTTCGAAATATCAAGGAAACTAAGTTTCGTGCGAGAACAGCATCGGAAATAAATCACTAAAGCCGACTTCTTGAAACCAAGCCAGAATATTGTGAGAATGTTTTAAATTATGCATCAGGGTCAGTAAGGTGGTTAATCTCTGTATCTGCTAATACGTGGCGTGCCCGACTGCGCTTACCAGCACGATAGACACCATCCGCCAATCCAAATCGCCATTCCCAATCTAACGGCGGCTTATTTGTAACAGTATATCTGTCGCCAGATGTATCAACGCAGCGCGCGGTAGTGGACACAACACATTCACAAGCAAATGAATTCATCAAAAACAACATGCACTATGACAGCGTTTGGTAAATACTCTATCATCAAGCCGCTGTCGTCATATCCGTATTGTCCTTGCAAAGGAGCATATTGTTTCTATCTGATGAGCGAGTGACGCTATGCAATTATATCCTCGAGAGATAGAGTTTCATCACCTGCGACTTTCGACCGGACGTACTTCACGCTGTTTGTTGGTAAGGTTATTACGCGCTGATACCGGTGGCTAAGATCTGCTATTTTCCGGTTCGTCACGGTAGCGTCTCTCGACTGTTATTGCTACTAGGGCTCACAATGATTCGAGTGCGCGAACCTGAATCTAGTAATAATTCTAATAAGTCGGGTCGAATCGTAAGAGACGGTTTATTTGAGTACTAAAATTTTACGCTGCTTGCCACTAGGACGAGAATTATAGTTCCGATACTATCATCCACCGTGGAAGGCAGCAAACCTCGATTGGTCGTATTGCAGCATATACGCAACATGTAGTACTAAGCTACGCACGTTAGTGGAAACAACATATCCGTGGAGTTGTGATAAACCCGCAGTATTGACACAAAGTTCTGTGAAACCATCGAATGTTAACTTGGAATGGCAACGACCGATTTTGCAGCTTCGTTCCGCTACGCTTGAAGCTGTAATCCGAATTGTTTTGCGGCAGCGACTGTAGGATTTCTAGCAATCCAAAAGTTATCTTCAATAGCGCAGAATTTACTGAATTTGGTCTTGATCCAAAGCTACTGTCGCACCGATTCCGAAAATATAAAGTTTGAGAACCACTGCTCCAGTTGTCTTATTAGACGAATTTTCGGGAAATGCCTCTAATCTTATTCTGATCTAATTTGTGAAATATTCCTATGCTTCAATTGTAATTCTTATCTAATTACTGGTTTTCCTGAAAATGCTGCAGTTTCGCGCTGCAATGTAGCGCGAAGCGAGTCAACCTTGGTGTGCAGATATTTGCCATTCTCGTGCTTGCGAGATGAACTATGATTTGGTACGAACTCGATTTTTGTTGTATGTCTTTGTAATTCGGAATTTCAATCAATTTCCATGTTTTTGAGGTTTCAGTAATTCAGTAATTCAATAATTAGGATCTAATTCGGAAAATATGTACAGCTATATTTCTGCTTCAAGTCTAATTCGGAAAATACTGTGCAGCTGTAATTCTAATTCGCATCTAATTTGAAAAAATTAAAGTTTCCTGGTTGTCAAGCTCTGCAATCAGTACACCAATCAGAGACGCACAGTCCCTGCGGTATAAATTCTATTTTTACAACCAAATATTCTTATCTGCGTCATCGCCCTTGAATAATGGATGTTACGGGTGATGTAGGGATATCTCCGCGAATTTAGCGCCGTGCGATACAGGCGACGAACACGGTAGGCGGAATGACAAACCCTGGATTACACCATCGATATAGGATATAGATATAGGAGCACGCTGTGAATCCATATATGTGTACCGCCCTTTTGGTGTGAAAACACTCTACTCGCCAAAACTGTAGTATACAGCTGGCGCGTGTCAACAATTTTTGAACGGAAGCTGGGTGCTTAACGACCGTATTGCGCGCGTAGAGAGACACAGTATTTGCGGAAGTTCGTTCCCAGTCTTTACTGTATGGTAGCGTATTGAGATTCCGAAGCTATGTGCGCTTTGGTGGCAAATTTATTTTCGGAAGCATTACCTGGTCGATGAACATTAAACGCTAACGAGGCTGGATGAAACGGCTAATCGTGTCTGTAACACGCGGTAATCCTACTGTGAAGGCGCAAGCGATTCGCCCATACACGCTGCATAAATGGGTGTAAAATAGGAGCTTTTATAAGAATTCCACCATACAGTACAGAGTGAGGTGAAATATATTGACATTGAGATGTATTCAATCTTGCTTTCACACCCATCCACAGAGTGAAACCGATTCAAATACACCAAACCTTATGGAAGTGTATGTTTGTTTGATGTTCATCGTGTTTCGGCTACATTGGTCATTTTACACCAGGCTAATATTCTTTGTATTGATCCCGTATTTACCGACTTGTAGCACGGCCCACTTCTAGGCTTTTATAAAACACCGCTTGCGCGGATGACATGGCGTGAAGGAGCCTAGATGAACCTCCAACACTTGGGTATAGGAATTCTGGAGTCGACCTCGGTCGGACTAGAACCACTAGCCCATTGGTGTTGAAGCGTTGAACCATATACCAACACGCTATCTCGCCACATCTAGGGGTGTAATGGATCCTGCATACGGTACTGTACAAACGTTATGCGCCCTTTTGAGGTCGTGCAAGAAAACCCCACCCACCCCACCATGGAGATAGCTCTGTGTGCCCGACTCCTTTTCAGCCATTGGAATGAGCGTGAAAGCAAGGAATCATGCCACACTTTCATTTGTCTGTCTTACAGTCAACTTGTATCAAAATACCCCAACCTAGTTTGTCTCAACAGAAGGAGTTCTCGTACCAACTAAAAGCAGTAGGCTACATTGAGCGTAAGCCATCTCGACACGATTTTTGATAAACAATTTTCAATCCAATTCTCTTCTAGTTGCTGACGATTACCCCTGACGAGTGTCAGCTGAAAATATTCGGGTTTATTTCAATATGAATATACAATTGTACCTATGCCTATGTGCCAGCGATGACCGAGTTTAATATTTAAAACAGGGTTTGGAGTTTAACTTCATATCCAAGGCCAAATCTGAACTAATCCGAACCGCAGCTTCATATCCGGTGTTTACAAACGTATACTTGATCACTATAATCTAGTCTCAAGATACAAGACCCATATATTATCGCGAACTGATACAATCTCAACACAAGGTCGGCACCCGCTTACCATATGACTTTGTTTCCTGCTTTTATTTCAACACCAAGCAGTTTTGTGCTCCAGGTAAGCCGCTTGTACTTCACCGAATACGATAATGTGTCAGGTACAATTACGCCATCGAGGTGTCAACACAATTACATTCCCACTCATAAATAGGGCTGGACAAAATCGAGTACCTGAGTGATTCGATTCTGAATCAAGTATTACGCTTCGAGTCGAGTCGAGCATTCGAGTATCACTCGTTACGACGTCACAACAGAATGTACCATGTCAAAGTTCAAATATGTGTACCTTTTACGCAACTACAAAGAACATATTGCCCGTTATCCGTCACAATAAAGATACTTTGGTATTTTTTCGACCATACCGATTTCATTGCACTTCTTGACATGTAGCCTTGTACTATGTCTCGTATGCTGCGACACGGTCACTTCAAGGCTTCCACAGCGGAAAATAGTAGCAAAACTTTATCTCTCGTTAGTAAATTAACTTTCAGTTGCGAGGAGCGTATAATTTCAGTGCTCGAAAAAATCGACTTTTACTACTTACTATTAATACTTGATTCAAATTCCAGTACTCGAATCATTGTGCCCAGCCCTATGATACCACGTGACTACAGTCAGACGGGGACAATAAGACTCTAATTAGACCAATTTGAATCTGTGAAATGTTTCAGTGCTCTAATTTTAATTCAAGTACGGTGTTCAGACATTTGTCATTCTCCTGCTTATCAGCACGAACTGTGATTAATTCAATTCGCAATTTTGCGAATTCCCTAATTCTAATTCCAATCTAATTTGGAAGAAACTACGCAGCCATAAATCAAATTCTGTTATAGGTTGGAAAAATGAGTAGCCATTATTCCGAGACCTATATCTAATTTGAAAGGGTGACAATTTTCTGGTGATCCAGCTATACTCTGGCCTTAACAGACATCCAGCGTCCGTTTTGAAAAATTATTTCCTAGATTTGGAAGGAAATCGCCCCATTAAATCAACTTCCCCCATGGCGCATCAAAGATTTTTAAGTATACTTCCAATCTTTAAGACAGGAGCTTCTTGGAGGTACAGAACTTCAATATACGAACGGATAGTATATTCATATTGAAATGAGCCCGAATAATTTCGGCTGACACTCTTCGGGGGTAATCGTCGGCAACTAGTAGAGACTTGGGAAGAACATTGTATATCAACAATCGTGACACCCCGTAAGAATCGTAACGTCACCGGCTTGAAAATGTTAACGCAATTAACATTGTAATAGCTCCTGTTTGATGTCGCAATAGTACCATGTTACCACAGTTTAACGACTTTACGACATAGAAGCGACAGTGATACATTAATTCGATGATTTTCGACAGGCATGCTCATGCAAATCAGACTGCGCATATACAAAGTGCGTGCAAGTGTTCGTGCTCGTGTTACCGGCTTTTCTTTCTTCGTTATTTTGCTTCCCATCCTCGAACCGGCGTCTCAGCGCGATTGGCGTACCGACCATGCTGTTGACAATATTACCGGTCTGGTGTCCTGTTCCACAAAACAAGACTCATCGGACGGGCGGCACCAATTTCGCCGGCACTCTATCTTTCTGCCATCAATGGGGAACATTTGCATCGGCGCCGAAACATTTGAGCGTTCAAACGCCAGTCGACGATCGACGCAGTTCGGTTGTGGCCTGCGTTGGTCTAAGTCACGATTTTGTCTGATCGGCCGGTCATGGTATCCTAACACGGCACGCTGCAGACTGATTGTACACATCGGAATCTTCGGTCACAAATCATAAACTAATTCACCATCCAATCACGGTTTGTGGCGAAAAAAATCAGCAATATCCGAATGCTTATATAGAGCTGGGCAGAGTGTTTCGAGTATCCGAATCGAGCATGAACTTTATTGAATTGAGTCTAATAGTAACAGACGATTTTTTCGGGCACTAAAGTCACATTATCAACGAAAATTATAGTTTCAACGCTTTTTTCCCCACGTGGAAGTCTATTGACAACGGAATTAGTCGAATCAGTGTATCCAAAACATGAAACAATGCTACACAGTACACATGTCAGTGGAAATAAACCTTATGTGAAGTGATGATCAACACACTGTATTGACGCTAAGTTACGGTTATACCATATTTTAGAATCGGGAAAAGGAGGACATTTTCATGAAATCATAAAAGTGAGTTTACCGAAACAGAAATGGAAATCTTGTGTTGACTAAAGAAAAAGGTCATGACTCCTGCTCGACTTCCAAATCACCCAGTTTCTACCAATAGTTCTGTGCTGTTGACTAAAAAGAGGTCATGTTTCAGATCTGACTCCAGAAATATCCGCTTTCACGGTATATTGTCAGTGTTGACTAAAAAAAAGGTCAATTTTCATATTAGAGTCCCACATGACATCATTTGTCATGACATCCTTTTTGGTCTTTTTGGTCATTTCAGGCCAGCGGCGGCCAACCCGTGGCCCGTGAGCAGGTTTTGTGTGGCCGGCGGTCGGTATCGAAGTAATTCTACATTTCGAAGTACTTTTAATCGGTTTATCCTGCTTGTAGTACTTCCTAAAGTTGTTACGATTTTAGCCACATCTTACCTCTACTTGAGTTTTTCTGATTTTTCGGCAAAATTAGGCCGAAATACTTACTTATATACTTGTAAATCGCTACTTCTGCTTGTGCTTGAGTAGAAATTTACGCTATTACTTTGATCACATCTGAGTAGATCTGACATTTTTTTCTTTGCGGTGGCGCCAAAGGTAGGATTTTAACTTCCCACATCATCCACACTTCTACGAGGTCATAACGAATGATACTAGAATATTCGACCGGACTCGTATCCTAGAACTCGATTCGGATTCGAAACACACGGCTACTCGGCCTTGCCCAGCGCCTGTGTTTACATACGGGCTTCGGGAATCACGCGCAGCAGTTAGCTCCATATCCGATTGATCAAATAGAAACGCATCCATACCGCGATTACAAATGAGGAATCAACTCAATGGCACGTGTGATTCGATTAATGTGATGTCACGGCCTGCGGAATCACCCATGCACGTGTCGAAAAGGTATTCGGGTAAGTCTACCAACCTGTGACGGACGATAAGGCACACACGGTCGCTCCCGACAGCGTCATGTCTATCTTGTCTGATTTTGCGGTCAGTCATGACGAATCAGAGCAGCATGCAAATATGGAAAGAAATTGTCGGTGAAGACACGAAAAATTTGATGATCACAACACAACCGCAGTGCTAATTATAGATGCTTGAAAGTTTCTGCTAAAGGCAACACCGTAATTATCTGATATGGAGAGATTTAACGAATATCTGTTATACCAAATTTGTTGTACGCGATATCGTGACCATAAGTGTCGTCTACTTATCAGACGACAACTAGATAATTCTAGTGATCTAATTAGACTAATTGTAGTGAAATGCCGGTAATCAAATTCCAATCTAGTTTAATTTTATTTGAATCTAACTTCTGGTGTTTCAAAGAAACGCAACAGGAGAACTGTATAGAGCGAAACGAGCCGAGCTTGCTGCACAGACATTTACCTCTAGACCAGACCCTGATTTGATAAACAGGTTTTCGCGAATTCGGCGATTCCAATTTCTAATCTAACTTGGAAAAATCCGTGTAGCTATGATTCATAAGTCTAGTCTAATCCGGAATAGACTGCGTAGCCGTAATTACAAATTCATTTGAAAAGGTTGAAATGTGCTAGTAGTACATAATATACGTATTCGACTGTATAGGGAATCCCGGACCAATGGTACGCATATAGTTGCAGTTAGAGCACAAATTACCGCTGCACGTCAGTTCGCGTTATTCGCGTTACTATTTTAAAGACATGCTGCAATCAAGCCTGGGGGGAAACAGTGCGTTGGTAGCTATATTTCTGAGTGTATAGTACAGACAACGTGTGGGACAATACGTGATTTTCATTGCAATGATGTCGAGCGCGATGTAGTTGAGAATGGAAAATTTTCAGACTACAAAGGTTACATATCGAAAATTTCCCGTCTGATACCGCTCGTTACTACCAAGATAACTAAACACTCCACACGGGCTGTTTACACGATCAACATATAAAGCAACGTGGTCATTATCTATCATCGACTCCGATCAGCATATTTGTAGTAAGTTGTGCTATAACTGGCTAAGTATGCAATGGTTACTCGTATGCCTTCTACAGAGAAAAAAATTTCTTTCAGGATGTTGCGACTATAGCATCAGTTATTGGTTTTCCTCGCACCGTTGCAGTGGGATATGACTATAGCTTATGTCCATTGCGAACATCTTGGGAAATCAAGTTATTTTAAGATTTTCATTTTTTTTCGGTCATAACTTGACCACGGTTCTATTTGTCACATTGCGTCAAACACAACCATAGCCCTGAGACAATGAAAATCATTAAAAA
>KE605519.1:1543-12415 GCA_000444245.1 Botryllus schlosseri
AAACATTACTCTAATTGTACTAGAATTCTGTAGTTTTCCAAGTCTGCTACTCTTTTCCTGGTGGTGTGCCAGTGTGGCAGTGAATGACGACGGTAGATGCTATTTGTGATTGAGCCAATTGTATGCTACATGGCCCAATTTCCTTTCTTCGTTTTCTAGCAACACCTTGTACTGTTTTAATTAGGTATGTTACCTAGTCTATAAAAATCAAAGTTAAGCAAATATCTGCCGCGGTAACAGCACTCATGACAATTTTTCTAGGTGGTGCCAGAGAGGCACCAATTTTCAAATATTGCGAAGCTGTCTAGTTCACGGCGGAATAAAGCGTGAATTGAGAATCCAATTTTTAATCAACCATGCCGCTTCAAAGTAGGCCTACATTTTGCATCATTTTTTTTAAGTCCTTCATGAATTTTCAAGTCACCCCATTTTTTTCATCATCAACTTTTTTTTTCATTGAGTTTAGAGTGAAAAAGTTGATTATTTTTCAATTCTCTATCCCCAGAACTGAATAATTAAACATTTTGGTTGGTTCTCTACCGCCATTAAAGGGAAAAATGTCGATTTTGAAGATTTTGCATGTAGCACCAAGCACCATTGAATCCGTTATCTTTGACACCGCTGAAAATATTTCAATTTTTTTTCAATTCACTCGGAATTCAAAAAAGCACAAAATTTGTTGATATTGCGCAGTACAAATGTCAAAAAGTTTGCTGAATTACAATGTCCTAATCATAGTGACATCTTTTCCAGAGACGGCCGGGCCACGTGTTTCGGGTACGGCCAGACAGGTGCTGGCAAAACTCACACTCTGCTCGGTGACGAGACGGAATGGGGAGTGTTCTTTCACGCCGCGCGGGATATTCTGTCGCGCTTGGCGATGCAAAACCAACGTCCAAATCACCCGAAGCGCGGATGCACCTTGTCTATTAGCTTGTACGAGATTTACTGCAGCCGCATCTTCGATCTTCTCAACAACCATAAGAGGTGGGGGTTTTGCAGATATTGACCGAAAACATCCTACAGAATTCGTCTGTTTCACAGAGGTTGCTTCTCTAGTCAAAGTAAAGGTTTATACTCAATTGTATGAAGAAGTAACGGTTTTTCATGACTCGACTTGGCTCGAGTCATTTTTTCAAATGCGTAGAATGACACGACTCGAGTCAGTTTGTGTATTGACTCGACCTGTACTCGAGTCATTGTGCATGAATTGAACCGAGTCATACGACTCGAGATGACGACGGCCAATACAAACATTTCATTGCAACTTCGTAGAATAGTAAAGTCACCACATTATTGGTATTTGGTCTATCAGTCCGGATACTTGGAAAATGGAGCCAGAAACTGTTAGCACTGAGGAAAATTACAGTATTATGAATGCGAGCCATACTTTATCACTCGAGCAGAGTTGAATAAAGTGGGTTGAACCGGATTGTACTCAAAACTGAACAGTGAGCATACTGACTCAGACTCGAGACTCAACACTGTGACTCGTACTTGACCTACTACTTACTGACTTGGACTCGGACTTGACTCGGTGGTGATTTGAAAATGACTCGACTTGACTCGAGTCAAAACTATAAAAGTGAGATTGACTCGGAACCTTGTGACTTGGTTACAACCCTGAGCTTGACTCTTGATTAAGTGATGCAAACTTGCCCTAAAACTAGTTTCTAATTTTGAAAATACAAATAAAAAGTATGTAGTGTTGCGTGAAAAATTTTACATTGGAGCTAGTCTGACAAGATAATGCACTCCAGTAATTATTGCAAGCAGAAAAATATAGTAGTGCTTTAGTGTTCCGTAACAATGGAACTGCTTTGTTACTGACAACCTGTTCAATTTCAGATTGCAAGCATTGGAGGACAGCAATAAGCAAATTCACATTCACGGTCTACGTTCAATTACCGTTCATGATATGAATAGCCTTGAGGAGGTGGGTGATCAGATCTAATATAGTTTTAAATTTCCGTGTAACTTCGGGGGCCTTCTTTGGGGTCAATAGGTGGGCTATATTGGATGGGTTATAAACTTTGAACACGAAGTTTAGATGTTTTGTACGTTAATTGGGGAATCAATATCCCGAAATATATGTAAATATATATCGGAAACTATGAAATTTGGTTATTTCTGAAAATTTTTGATATAATTTGTTATATTTCGGTCTAATCCCATTAGCCTACAGCTACAGTGAATTTGTTTAAAGTTATATTCCGTGAATTAGGATATACCAGTTAATATAAAGGCTATGTGCAGTCAGCAAATTCAGAATGCCTTCCTGTGATTTGAAATTAGCCTTATCAAACATATAGCACTAAGTAGACTAGTAATTTCACAGGAAATATATGCAACTACGAACTAGTTGAGGATAATTTGATCAACAATCCTCTGGCACTGCAAAAGTGAAAAAATATCTATATCCCTATAAGTTCAGCACGTATATTTAATGTCCCTCTCAAATTAAATAAAAATGGTTGCTTGCCATTTTGTTGCTTGGTAGGTATAGAATGGCATCTAATTTGCTTGTAAATGATCATCCCTTCTAGGTTTGGTAACAGATATATCCTTTGTCATTGATAACAAAAGGTTGCTGTGTCAGAATCAATATGACACACACCTGAATATTATAGTTTGTATTGATTAGTGGGGTAATCCAGGCGTATGACTGTGAGTAATATATATTGTTTGATTACCTTCACGTTATTCAGTTGTCCAAGTTAGGAATATGACACATCAAGAAATGCTTTGTTTGATCCTGTGTCGCCATAGCTTGAAATAGGTTTCGCTTTTCCGAAAGTCATTGTTTTGATCATATTCTGTAGGATTTACTCCAAGTGGTCTCGTGCTATTGTGTTGATTTTAGCGTCTGAGACACTTTAACGTGACCATCGTAGACTTGGAAAGCGATTATGTAATTTTAGGGAGTTTCAGGAGCGATTGTTTCCTTTGAATACCAAGTATTATATGGAAAAAAGTATCTCTTACAACCAAAAGGTAAAGCCCATAGTAAGGCACCGACCACATCTGACAATGCTTCCTCATTTGCGGACTAGATGTTGAGATTGGTATACTCTTATAAATGCTAGATGTTCAAGAAGTAGGCCTATCACTCTTCAGTCCCTGTGTTTGTATGAATGGGAGCGTTGGTTTGAGTCCATACGTTCTACAAACAAATTCATATCGTAACGCAAGTAACAATATATTCATCTATTGCATCGATTGCATTGATGGAATAATTGCGATAATGGCTTATAGAAGCAACCTGTGTATTCGCGAAATACATTTTAAATGAAGGCTTTATTCAACACATAACAATTCAGATTCCTGTGAAATTAACAACTTTGTAGTAATTGTCAGTGATTGGATTCTTTTTTGATGAATCTTGTTTCTTAAGCCTATAGTCATTGCCAAATAAAACATAATTTCAGTTTGTTCTCGACGCATTCAGTTTTATTCCAAAATTCCAGGTTGTCCGCAAAGGATTGGGAGAGCGTAGCATTGGGGTGACTGGCGCCAATCAGGATTCCTCGCGATCACACGCTATCGTGCAGCTGTCGATCAAAGACGCAAAGGGGGCTGAATTCAGCAGGTTGGCTTCAACGCAGATCGTTACATTATGATGGCAATGATTTGGGTGGCTAGGTGTTTACGAGTCCTAGTCCGATCCTTTTCAAATTTACGTGAAAATGCTAAAAGGTGAAGAAATTCAGTTCCTGTTAAGTAGGGAACGTACCGTACTTTTAGATCCGGAAAAAAGGTCACTGTTTACAAATTGTTTCAAATCACAAACTTTATAATGTTGGACGAGAAAACGGGTAATTGAAAATCTTAACTGGAACCGCTAAAAAGTGGGAGTGCTTCATTACTGTCCACATCTGTGTGTCTGTACGATACTTGTTAGTCAACAACACATTTTTTGTAACTGATAGGCTTTCCTTTATCGATCTGGCTGGAAGCGAACGTGCCAGCGACGCATTACGAGATTCGGACAAGCGTAACCGATTAGAAGGCGCCGAAATCAACCAATCATTGCTGGCGTTGAAAGAATGCATACGGTCGCTCGACCTCGCCTTGGCGCACACGCCCTTTCGTCAGAGCAAACTCACGCAGGTAACGCCTAGTTTCGATCTGAAGTTGTGAAAGTGTGCGTTGGGGTTCATAAAACAATTTTTTCTCATTTATTTTGCTGGCTTGTTGACTTGGCTTGTCGACTTTTGTCTATTTTGCACATTTTGAGAAAATTAAGGTTATGCAAATTTTCATTTTCTGTCGGTGATATCTTTGAAACAAGGTGATGAACATAAAATTGCCAATTTATGACCGAAAAATAATGAAAATTGTGAATTTGAAAAAACTAGTATTTACGGTTGGAAACTTCATGCCACTTCACTTCTACGGGGTAGAATTGAGCTGAATTTGTTGTGCATTGTCGTTTTTTAGTGAACGGAACAATATTTCATGGGGCAGTCAGTAAGATTTTTTAAAAAATGGAATTTTCATTATTTTTAAATTAATCCAATTTTTTTTTGTTACAAAATCTCTCCTACATCTTGGAATTTTTCCATTTTTTTAACAAGCCTGCTGCGCATTGCCCAATTTCCGATTTGAAAACGTTCTGCTGTAAATTCGGCAATCTGACAACGTAAATAAACTCAGCACCAATGTTCCCTCTAATTTTTGACACGTCTGCGCACACTCAACAACTCACTGCGCAGACCCTTGGACAGTGGGTATAGCGATTAAAAAATAGGTCCTTTCTTCGGATGTTTTGTGCGCAACTTAGATTTTCTGTGCGCAGAGACCGTGTCAGCACTGCGCATTTGCACACTTGCGCAGCTTAGAGGGAACATTGCTCAGCACCCCAGCAACAACCTAAAGCCTAACCTAACCTAAAGTCTAAAGCCACTGCTGCATAGCAACCCTGTCAGGTCGCTGTTTATTATTATCAAGGGAAGTGCTAAAAGCTGTCTGACGCCTGCTGCACAATCAACGTTTCAGGGTCCATTTTGTTGAAAATTGTAATTGACAGGCGACATGCATTTGTGTTAGTTAAACGTAATTTCCAATTAGCAAGATTCGCAACGTTTATTTTGCTGAATCAATCTTTTGATTAAATCCTGCTGAACACCAGTAATAGCCTACACCATGTCAAGATCAAAACGGATTAGACGAAATAGCTTGAGAGCAAACATCCCACTATGTCCGGTTGCATGTTTATCTGCGTCAAATTTCAAGGTGCTGACATGCCTCCATAACGCCCCGCTTCTTGCACCACCGAGCCTTAATAATACGTTTATATGAGCGGCTAAGCAAATAGGAAATATTGACCGATTCAACTCGAGATTGTTTTGAATCGAGTTTATGGTTTTTCTTCGAGACCACAAATGATTGTGTATTGTTTCTCAAACACAGCTTAGTAAGTCTTCACACGCCCCATAAATTCTAGTCACTTCTGTTTACAGAATAGCAATTAAACTCAATTAGGTTCCGACAATGCAAACAGCGCAACTAGAGCTAGAACTTAAACTACTAGCGACCTTGCACGACTAGGTAGGTTCAATTCGGAACCACAACTTCCCACATGAACGTTGTGCAAGTTCTAAATGGGGGAAGTTTCGTCCCCTAAAGCCCCCCCCCCTGGTCACAGCACTGTTAGCAGTGAGGACTCTGAGTTTGTAATAGCTGCAAGGACGTTATAGAACACGATTCACGCCAAACGACGACCCATGTTTACTGGTTGTTTGGCAAGTGAACTTTTGTAATGCGCAACTAAAATTAAGGTACGTGCTTACCGAAATCAGCTGGAACTACTCGCTTTTTAAAATGTGCAACTAGTACTATGACTGCTCAGTAAAATCAGGAGTTGGTTGACCTTCAACTAAATATGCCGGTAGTCTCTACAAAACTATCTGCGGCGGCCTCAAATAACAGTCTTTGTGCTTGCATGCGCGTTACGTTGGTTGGGCACCGTGATTTCGATTGTTTTTACTCTTCACAGGTGTTGAGGGACTCTTTCATGGGTAACAGTCGCACGTGCATGATCGCAAACATATCGCCGTCTCACGCCAGCATGGACCACACCATGAACACGCTACGTTATGCAAGCAGGTAACCATTTTGACAAGATTTTTACAAATTTTTCCTAGTATTTGATAAATTTGTTATTATTACTAGGATTGGGCACAATGATTAGAATCGGGTATTGAGAAATGTTTTTTTCAAGTGCCGAAATTATACTGTCCATGCCACTAGAGTAAATTCATTAACGAAAGTTATAGTTTCGATACTATCTTCCATCTAACCTCGATTGTTTGTGCCGTAGGATACGAAACATGTATTACAAATTACAATGCTACGCAGTGGTACACACGTCAGGGGAAATGACACGCCTGGGAATTCGCGATCAGCCCGCAGCATTGTCGCGAAGGGCAATTAAATAAGCGTGTTCAAAGAAAGACCAAATCGTCTTTATTGTTATTGT
The DNA here is from genome assembly GCA_000444245.1 of Botryllus schlosseri. Classification (NCBI taxonomy): domain Eukaryota; kingdom Metazoa; phylum Chordata; class Ascidiacea; order Stolidobranchia; family Styelidae; genus Botryllus; species Botryllus schlosseri. Next base: position 8,025 of record KE605519.1, read on the forward strand.
AGAACTGGCATAAAAGAGTGTAGCAAGCAAATTTTGGCAACCCTGGGAGGGCCAGGGTTGCTGTGACCAAGTCACAAGGTTCCGAGTCGCAAGTCAATCTCACTTTTATACTTTTGACTCGAGTCAAGATGACTTATTTTCAATTCAACGCCGAGTCAAGTCCAAGGACAAAGGGCCGAGTTCGAGTCGTAGAGTTTACTGTTCAGTATCGAGTTCAAGTCGGGCTCAAGTCACTTCTGTAAAGCTCTTGGGTGTAATCGAAGGCCTCGGATTAATCAAATGCTCATTTTTCTTTCTCTAGGCATGTTTTTTTTCAAACAGGTAAAATACAGTTTCCGGGCCTATTTTTAAATTATCGTTCCTGATATACGAGACCGAAATAATTCATATAGAATGTGTCGAGTCATATGACTTTGTCGGAGTCATACGAAATGACTTGAGTGCAAGTCGAGTCAATTCACAAATTTTTAAGAAATTTCAACTTGAGTCGGTCTCGAGTCGAGTGATGACTCAGTCATTTAAAACCCCATTTATGTAACTTGGAGTCGACTTTTATCAAAACTCCGGTACACCATAGTTTGTGCCAACAAAAGATGTTGCTGTATAATCTAGAAATAGTACATTGAGCTTAAGCCATCTGTCCGCCTTGAATATTCAAATTCTGATTCCGGTGACGTCATGTTTTGTTATACGATTGTTGATATACAATGTTCTTTCCAATTCTCTACTAGCTGCTGACGATTGTCAGCCGAAAATATTTGAGTTCATTTCAATATGAATATGTCATTCAATGATATAGCTTGACCCGATTATTTCATTTTTGTCAGAGTAAAAGAACTCCACCGTAGACCCGCCACGTCTACGCCGCAACGACAAGGAAACCGCCAGCGCGTGTCATCAGCCAGGACATCGCGACACCGGCCCTTCACCGCAGACCCGACATTCTCTCAATCCCGGCCTTCTGCGTCTGCGCACAAGTCGCGGCCTCAAATATCGAGATCCGTGTCCATCGACAGCAGTACGAAAGTCTTGGACTGCTCGGCTGCGTTTGGTGGTCGAGGGAGGGAACTGAGCAGGACCCCGCCGCCGGGCGTGGCCTGTTCCACGACTGCCAGGTCCACTGACGATAGTCGCGAATTGCCAAGTAAATTTTGTCGAGTTTGTGTTGAAGTTTTGTCGCTGTAACAGTGGCCCCTTTTTTAGACGAGTCCGAAAATATTCGTATCAGCTCAGATGCTGCTTTTACCGGTAAGTCAGACGGGCGTAATGCAAAGTTTACTTGTGGTGAATTTGGCATTACAAATGTAATAATTAGGGCAAGTTTTTGTTGCAGTGAAATCAGTGGAAAGTTGCACTTATTTTTCACAAAAGTGGCACCAAAAAGTTGCATTTATGGACAAGTTCATGAAAATATCAGTGTGTGAGACACATGAATCGTTCTGTATCCAAGGCACTGTAGCAAAACTCAATGTTGGCGACTTCAACAAAATCAATAGCCTCAAAATATTGACCCAGGGAGAATATAATTTTCGGCGGTCTAGCCTGAATGTACCTCGAGTCAGAAATGAACTCAAATTTAAACAACGGTGAAATAATTGAGCGATCTCTTTACATATAGTGCCAAATATTTCCAGTAAAAGTTAGTTGCATGAAAAGTCGAAAATACTTGCCAAACTTGCATGAATAATGAAAAAAACTTCCAAAAACTAGCATTAAAGATTCAAGAAGTTGCAATGTAAGTTGTAAAAAAAAGTTGCGAAAGTTGAAAAAACTTGCCCCAGTAATAATTAATCAATGTGAAAGTAGATGCGTCAATATTGTATTAATAACTTCAAAAGTCAATGTCCTAATGACTACGAGTGTGGATTGTGACATACCTGATTTGATAAATTCTTTTACGTTGGATTCGACATTCAGCACTTGGTATGAATGTATTTCGGTTCGGGGTTGCAATAGGTTAAGGCAGGTTAGACTGAGGATTAGGAAATCCAGCATGGTGTGCTGGCATCATGAATTTCATAGTGTTAACTCTACCTTTCTAGCGACATCGACTATCCACTATTACTATAACCACCTTCGCCAATAGACAAAGTTTGTTGCATAGAATTAATGTCTGATCGATTTCAAATTAATCTTAAGTCGTACTCTGGGAATTACCTTTACCGTTGGGCGTTGGCCATGCCTTTTGGGAATAATGATATGTCACCTGTGGTACCCTAGGCATGCCTATAACCGCAGTTGAGTGATGATATTTTTGCAGCTGTCGAAACACAGCCAAGTGCAATGCGTCCTGCAACTGTCGCGCCCAAACACGGAGAAGATCAAGCACCAGGTATTGACATATTATTGACTTGAGGCTTGCTAAGCTAGTTATGCTGGCTAGGAAATTTCCAGAATTTTCATCGCAATGTCATTTACAGACCGTACGAAACCTGCTCTTTCGGAACAAAGAGAAACAGACGAATTACGGCGACACCGCGACGGTACCAGAATAGGTAGACCGCCAGGAAAGGCAATCCGACGAATTGTTTCAGACGGGACCGCGAAACAGTCCGCCTCCACTACTAGCACTTGTTCTGTAACGTCAAATGACGCGACCGACTCTTATCGTCCGAATCGCAGGCGATCTCTAGAATCGCAGTCTTCGAACGATTCCGAAAGCCCAGACGCGACGAAAACGACAGACAGCCCCCCGGCACTGTCCGGGGATAGCCCGAAAAACCCCGGGACGCCTTCGCCCAAAAAATTTCTTACCTTTCTCAAAGACAAGCAGTCGATCAAAACAAAAGCTTTGCGTCAGAGATTAAAAAATGCACGCCACAGGGCCAATTCGGAACAACGTGGTTCCGAGGACGAATCGGCCCCGAGCGAACGGTCCAGCTCTCCAGCCGGGGCAGTCTCGACGTCTCACGATACTTTAACTTCAAACGTACAACAGCACCACAGACGGATATTAAGACCGGACCTTGTGACAAACCGGCCCACGCCGATTGTCATTGACAATGTGCCGAGCCCCGGGGCTTTACCATCGCCCACACTGGATCGGTCAGAACCGAGGAGGTCATCGAGGATATCGTCTAGGAGCGCGTCGCCTGGGACGGGTGGTAGGACCACGCCTGTTGAGAGACAGTCTGTATCTTCGAACCCGGCTACTAATGTGGGGCTTACGTCTGCTACTGAGTTACGGGCTAGGTTGGCGGCTGCTGCTGCAGCGATGAATTCTCAGAGCGATACAGGTATGTTATGTCGTGTATGGGACTGGGTGAATAGACTACCCCAGTGATCTGATCCTATATCTCAAAATATGGAATTCACTCGACTCGATTTGTGTATTGACTCCCCTTGGACTCGAGTCATTGCTCATGACTCGAGCCAAATCATATTAAGTGAGACTCAACGGCCAAGACCGACATTTCATTGTAATTTTGAAGAATAGTAAAGTAACCACACTATTGGGGTTTTGTCTATTGGTAATGCTACTTGAAAACGCAACCAGAAACTGCTAAAAGTGAGGAAAATGAGTATATTGTAAATGCGAACCATTCGATATCACCTTACTGGTTTAACAAGACTTTAACTGGAAACTGAGCAGTCAACATAATGACTTGGACTCGACCCTCTGCTTGCTGACTTGACGCAGACTTTACGCGTAGGTGAATTGAAAATGACTCGAGTCGAAACTATAAAAGTGTGATTGACTTGTGACTCGGAGCCTTGTGACTTGGTCACAACCCTGGCTTTCAGTGTGCTCGACCATTCAAGCATCCAGCATTATGACGCCATAACAGTGTTACCGATACTGCTTACCATTCAACAAATGAGGCTCAACTAAATTGCTTGTTCAGAGGAAAAGAAACCAGGCAAGAACGGCAATATAAAAAACGGTTCGGTGCCGAAAGTATCTTCGTCTTCCGACAAGGAGAACAACGACACCTTTGCGTCGGAAATGTCGCTCAGCCAGCAAGAAAGGAACGAACTCATTTACAAGACGCAGTAAGTTTGACGTATTACTTGTTTTCCGTTTCTTATGACATTGCGATGTCTTGGCATGAAATGTTTATCAATTTTTTAAGTCTTATTATTTGTAAAACGTTTTCGGAGTGCGATATTCATGCACGATTGCACCACTTCGCAGAAATGGGTAATCATTATTTGTAATTGTAACCGTTTACATTTGAAAAAAAATGTTGTTGCGATTTTAATCGATTGCATTGTATGCATGACGATTACTCAACTTTTTATGAAGCTATATTGTCTAAAATTTAACAATGTATTCTTATTGAAATAAGCCCGAATATTTTCAGCGCACACTGGTCGGCTGTAATCGTGAGCAATTAGTAGAGATTTAAAAAGTACTTTCTGTATCAACTGAGACTGCCAAGGCACACAGG
>KE605520.1:574-12588 GCA_000444245.1 Botryllus schlosseri
GGACATACGTAATACGTATTCGCCTTTTTGGTGACTCGACTTGCCTCAAGCCATTTTCTTACAATACGGAAAATGTTTTGACTAGACTCAATCTGTAGTAGTGACTCAACTTGTACTCAAGTCACTGTGCTTAACTTGCACCGAGTCATATGAATCGAGACCCGGATAGCCCAGACAGGCATTTCATTATGATTAATGAAAAAATACTACAGTTACCGCACTTTTGATATTCCCTCTATTGGTACTGGTACATGAAAATGCGACCAGAAACTGATAAACGGGAAGGAAATTGGAATGTCGTTCGATATCACCAAGCAGAGTTGTAAAAGGGCTTTTGACAAGATTTTAACTCGAAACTAAACAGCCAACATATGGACTTGGACTCGGACTCGAGTCCCAATACTATGACCCGGACTTGAGCCCTTGCACGCCGACTTCGACTACGACTTGACTCGGCAGTGAATTGAAAACGACTCGACTTGACTCGAGTCAAAACTATAAAAGTAAGATTGACTTGTGACTCGGAACCTTGTGACTTGGTTACAATACTGGTATCCGCACAGCAAAAGAGACAGATGTTTATTTCTGAAAACAAGATCCGACTCAGTCCGCAAAATGGTGACTAATGAATCGACTGGTAGATCACCGAGTCAGTGAAAAAGTACTGCTACTTTTCTGGAGTAGGTTTTGCAATACTTACTAATGGGCTATCCATGTGAACCGCTTGCTAAATTTTTTGGGCAAAATTGCTATTGACACTATTGATTTTGTATAATAGAAAGTGTTTGGGGATAAGTTTGCTCCGCTCTTACGAGTCAAACAGTCCTAATACCTGTGTCAAAAAGAGCCCGTATTGATTTAACTGAATATATTTTCAATAACTAGTAGCGTCATTTGTATTTTTGTGCTATTCGCGAAGATGTATCTTGCAAATTCAAATGATCCCATCTGCGATCAACTGCCAAAACAATGTGACTCGTCGACCAAATCCACATTTTGAAAGTTCTCACTCGAGTACTTTGCATACCTTCATTTTCCACTTCCACTTGACCACTCCTGGAAATTGCTACTTCTACTTTCAATCAAGTAGAAAGTTACGGTGTTACTTCTACTTTTACTTGAGTACAAACGCTGACTGCTTTGACCACTTCCGTTTAAAACATTTACCTGCAAAGCCGTCCTGTAGTCGCCGTACAAGACCGGGTCTCTCATCACGAATTCTTCGTGCTTCGAGTAATGCTCGGAGACCAGGTTACGAATCATCGTCTGAAAATCGAATTCAATTGGAGCGAAGTTTCGGAAATACACAAAACTAACCTCGCTAAACGCGATCGCGATCTCACCTGCACAGCTTCTTTGTCTTTCTCGTTGATCAGCCTGTCATGGAAGACACGCAGACACTCGTTCCTCCAGACGCGTATCACGTGTTGCAAGGTGGAAAACCGTTCCGGCGTGGTGAGACACAGTCCCTGTTGATGCCGTGAAAAGCGATTACAGGCGCTATTTTAAAAATATTTAGCATTTTAGCGCTTACCTGATAGACTCTGGAGAGGTCCCGCAAGTTGAAAATGTAGTGGAATTTCGACGGCGTCGGCGGCAGGTCGTTGACTATCGTCTTGTAGAGATTGAGGGTGCACCTGAAGACAATTACACAATACAGTATCATCGTCATCAGTTTACTAATAATTTTATCCTATCATAAACACAACAAGATTGCGATACAATGTAGAGGTAGCAGGGTGTCAAAACGACTTGGAGAAGTCTTTGAAATCAGATACCCGCATAGGAATAGACAATATAAAGATGCCTGTGCACTAAATGAAATGTAAAAGCGGAAATATAAAAGGAAAAGCGGTGAAAATGAAGTGGCATGTGTCAGGGTTGATATATCATATCATGGCCCTGTAATCTCGAGCGCTGACTAGGGCTGGGCACAATGATTTGAGTACTCGAATCTAAATCGAGTATTAATTTTAATAATTCGAGTAGAGTAGTAAAAGTTGATTTATTCGAGTACTGAAATTATACGCTCCTTGCTACTGAAAGTTCATTTATCAACGAAAATTATAGTTTTGATACTATTTTCCACTGAGGAAGCCTTGAAACCTTGATTGGCCGTGTCGCAGCCTACGAGACATAGTACAAAACTACGAACGTTACTGGAAATAACACATTTGCGAAGTCATGATCATCCCACAACGTTGTCAAGAACTGCTATGAAATCGGTACGGTCGAAAAAATACCAAAGTATCTTTAATGTGACGAATAACAAGCTTTGTGGTGGCATAAAAGGTACATATTTGAACTTTGACATAGTACATTATGTTGAGACGTCATAACGAGTGATACTCGAATACTCGAAGCGCAATACGTGATTCAGAATCGAATCACTCAGGTACTCGACTTTGCCCAGCCCTAGCGCTGACTAATATAGCAGACTATTGAATATATTCATATTGAAATAATCCCGAATATTTTTGGCTGACACGCGTCAGGGTTAGTCATCAGCATCTAGTAGAGAATTCAAAAGAACTTTGTATATCAATAATCGTATCATCGAATATGAAGTCACAGGCATAAAAAATCCTGCGAACTGATGGCTTCGTCTCAATCTACTATTTTTAAATAAACAGTACAGCTACTAGAGCTAAACTACTACTACTACTGATAATACTACTAGAGTAGTACAGTGATACGGGATGGCCCAATTTCGACAAGCAATGGGTAAATTTCCATTTTCTAAAAAACCCGCATCTGCCGTTAGGAAACGGTAAATTTTGTCGAGTATTGATACCGTAAATAATAGGATATTCCATTAACAATCGTGTCGCACCTTGTGATGACTTCGACGCATCCTTGTACCTCCTCGGCAAACGGCTGCACGTGGCCCCGTAGAATGGACTCGTAGATGTTTTTCAGCGATTCCTCTGCCGGGAAGGTCATGTTGAACGTGCTAAACAGCGACAGGAACCTCGGATCGACCTGAAAAGCGCAGTGACATCGTAAATATTGGAATATGTCATAGAATCCTCGACTGAGTGTTGATTGGTGATATATACTTCTACTTTATCAGATTACTCAAGTATGTTTTGCATACTTCCACTACTTAAGCGGGAATGATTTTCGGCTATTTCTATTTCTACTTGTACAGCCTTTCGACAAAACTACTTTATTTTTTCCTAACTTGGATTTTCAAAGGTAGAGAGTAGTTTTGGGATAACTTTGCATCACTTTTGCGAGTGAAATAGCCCCTGCGACATGGTAACTGAATATATTTTTGAAGATTCTACCCGTGTGTAGAGTCATTAGTCATTTTCCGTTAGTTAGATACATCTCGAAAATTCAGAAGTGGCTAGCTCCGATTAACTGCTAACTGCATGTGACTGCTCTGATCTACTTTTTTGAAACTTCTTACTCAACCACTTCCACTTGAAGCAGTTCCGACAAGTCCTGGAAAGGGCTGCACCCACTTGTAATCAAGTAGAAATTTAAGGTTGTATAAACATGGACTATTTTGAGCACCTCTGGTGATATCACAATTCAAGACAAACAAACACCACGAGCGACGTAAACCAACACAAAACCTTCACATTCATTCGTTTATTTAGAATTTTTATCAATTAGGCCTTAGAACATATAAATATGAGACTTGCACATTAAACAAGAATGAATGAGACACCCACCTCATTACGGCCACCGCCTGCCTTTCCCATGGCTGCCACATATCCCATGTCGCGCAGGTACTTATAATTCAGCTCTTTGCCTCGATCGTACATGCCGCCTTTTTCCAAGAGCAGCTTCAACAGAGCGATAGGCTGCTGTGTGCCGTACGTGTCTACTTGCGGCATGTTCATGTCATCCATAAACACGATGAGGCGCTTGCCAGGCGGTGGGCCGTAGGTGTCCTTGGTACGTTTCTCCACGTTGGCTTCAAAGTTACGCTGTACGTCCATGGACGTGGTTCGTGACGAGAAGTTGATGTGCAGTTGGAGGTACGAGTCTGGGTCCAGGTTGCGCAGAAAATTCTGAAATGATCGTAATAATCACAACCAGAGCACAGCCCTGACTTAATGCTACACTTTGAAAGAAATATTGGCCATAAGAGGTAAAAACGATTGGTCATCTCCATGACGTCACAACATCGTAGTATCGAATCAGAGAATCTGTGTCTGCTAGACTGGGAATATTAATAAGCTTCTTACAGCTTACAGGTGTCAAGATGCAGTCTTTCTAGTTAATTTCATATCCAAGCAAACCAATGGCAGCAAAGCTGTTAAAATAAATGCTCTGAAGTTTTGAAAATGCGCCTGAAGCTAGATGCCATATCTTTTGAATATCGGCGGAATATATGAGGGCTATCGGTGAAGGTTCTAGAAATTGGTTCTATCGGTGTCGGCTCAAAAATCCGATATCATTCGAGCTCTAATGACAAGTTAATAGATCCGCAAACAGCATGCAACAGCGAAGAGGTAACAATATAGCAGGCAGAGACAAAAACAGCACAAAAATATTGAAATATTCACAGAGTTCTTTCTGACACCAGAGGATTGGCTTTTGCAGCCCTGCATGTCATTAATATGTCAGCAAGACAACATCGTTTCTATATTTCGAATATCGAATGGTACACTCGGTATGTACCTGAATAGTGGCCGTCTTGGATGTACCGGTTTCGCCAACGAGTACAACGGGACGTTTGATTTGCATCATCATCTCCAAAAGCCACGTCGTCCGCGTAGTATCGATGGTAGGAACGAGAATTTGGTTGTAATTCAACGCGGGGTCGTGCACATATCTGCGATTTCAAACGTTGTCCATGAGAATGTCCCGAATGGGTTTCAAAATACAGTGACAAGTGACTAAATAGAGTAACAGAGAGTGGATCAAGTATCAATACCAAATAATATATTCACAATGAAAAAATATATATAACCAATTACGATGTCATATTTCTATCATAAATCAATACTGAATGTAACAATGTTAGCCATATAAGTCTTGTATAGAACCAAATGGTTAAAGAGAGAGAGAGAGTTTTATTACTTTGTCAATCGGAATATTAACAACAAATGAGAAGAGACTCATTGAATTAGAGAACTCCAATATACTGTTGAATAATATATTTGTATTGAAATGAAGTTCAATATTTTCGGCTGACACTCTTCAGGGGTCATCGTCAGCAACTATTCGAGAATTGAGAAGTACATTGCATATCAACAATATAATTGATGATATGGTTTTCTACATACCATTTTCTTCTCAATTCTCTACTAGTTGCTGACTGAGTCAGACAAAAATATTAGGCTTTATGTCAATATGAATATCTTTTTCAACAATAAATTAAATGTGTAAAAAACCAATAATACACTAATAGCTTGATCAGTATTGAGGTACCGGTGATAAGATCATGACAATCTCCGTGTCAATCGTAATCGAAGTAATTGATTGTTGAAACATGATGAAGTCATAATTCATCGAATATAGGAAGAAACATCGTTTCGCAATGAGGTGCAGACAAGAACAATTTGTGCCAGATTATTCTTTCAATAGCATGCTTTGAAAGTCCAGGCAAGATGGCGATGACATACTTTGGAACAATCTGGCTCCACGGAATCCAGGCCGATTGCTCGACATCGAAGTGATAGTCGTACAGCGTCTGGTATCTTGAGGGAAGATCGCCTGCTTTGGCCGGGCTTTTGTCGTCATCCTACATACAAAATGCAAACATGCTTATCTTTGTTACCCGCAAGATATGCTCAAACCTGTACCTGAACGGCCGTCATGGCAGAGGCCTTTTTGACACATTCGTCAAACTTTTCTCTGCCGTCTTCAAGAAGAGACGCGCCCACTGACCAATAGAGACATTCCAGGAACAAGCACTCCAGCACCTTGGATAAATTGGATATAATTTAAAAATAATCACAAAAATTTGCCACTCTCCATGCTCAATCCACTTGTATACAAAGACATCCAAGAGTACGCTACATGAGCGATATCCTATTTTTGTATTGGGGTAGCAATAGTCGGTAACTCGACTTGAGTAAAATAGATAACTACTTTGACCATATCTAGTCACAACTCCCTCATAAGTGTAGCCCTCACAAGGCAATAACCAATGTGGGAGTCAAGCTACACCACCGATTCGAAACCATTAATAAAAAGCAATTGCCCAGCTTACATTGGGGTCGTGATTTTCCATCTTGAAGTCGGCCAGTACCGCGTTCAACATCATGCACAGCTGGGTGACCATATTCAAGTTGGTCTGGTGGACGATTTTCTTCAGCGGCTTGCCTTGCCTGCCGTCCAGCACGCCCTCGACCACCTGTAAATCGACCGAAATGTAAAAGAAGGCAAATTTAAAGTCCCGACAGTGATTTACGGAAATTTATGAAATACAAGTGACCAGAGTGAGATATTTTCGTGGCACTTCTATGAAACCTACTCGCCAACGTAAGGTCGTCTAGGCTTCTATGCACTATAAGTGTTAAGTCCTACAAAGGATATACACGTCAAAACACAATCCTGAAAACACGCGCTAGTCATGGAATGGCATGCACTGTGATGAACGAGCAACTAACAACTAACAGAAAGACATACAGACGAAACGTCGACATGTAAAAATGAAGCTAAGTTATATGGACATCACAGTTATCGATCGACAAGGTTTATATAAGCGGTAACTTACATAATCAATCGTAATCGGGATGTATTTGTCGTAAAGTTTCTGAAGCTGGTCCTCCCCTTTGGAACCGCGTATTTTCAGCCATTTATGCCAGTAAGGATCAAAGTTCAGATTTTTAGGATCGACAAACACCATCCCTGAAATGACAATACACATGCAACAACGGAAGGTGGTAAAAGGTACCGTGACAGAAGAAACGTACCGGCTCTGGAGACAGTGGCGGGAGAGGCGTATTGTAAATCGCCGACTTCAAAAAGTAAAGCGCAGTGAGGCTGTAAGCGAATACGTTCGCCGTTGGCGAGAGTCAGTAGCCTGTTGTCGTCCATGACTGAATTCATGTTTTCGACCCACAGCGCGTCGACGTCGCTATCGAACAGGATGTATCTGCAACGAATGTCAGGATTTTATTCAAGGATACCAAAGAAATTGTGTTACCGAATAGCTTCAAGATATATATATAGATGCGTAAGCGTGGAGCAGGGGTGCTGTTTAGGTCAATCACGATCTGATCACAGGTTGCAATAGCTGAACTGGACAATATTGGCATGGTGTTTGATGCAAAATATACTCCGATTTGATAGCATCGATAGCCAAAATTAGGGCAGAGCAAAGTGTTGATTTTTTTTTCAATCGGCAAGTTTTCAGGTGGGTAAAATTTCACAACGTTTGATAGCTAGATCACAGTAACGTCAGCAACTGCAAAGAAATCACACACTGTCAAAGTGTGAACACCCTTGGTACTTGTGTTCACGATTATTATTGGTACTACATTTACTGTGACGACAGTCCAGGTCGCAGGTCGAGCTCTAAACGTGTATTCTTCAAGCTGAAGCTAATCCCTGGCATTTTTGTGAATATTTATGCCCTTGAGAACCCCTATAGAATTGCACGGGGTATTTTAATTGGAGCTCACGCCATTCTACTCCACTTTCAGATCAGAACAAACATGTCGATTAAAGGGACAGACATTACAAAACACCTATTACCAGTATCGACCTTGAATCACAATATGAAATTGCCGTCGCGGCACGGATGTATCTGCTAATATTTAATAATTAACATAAAACTCCATACCGTCTTTCTTTTTTCTCTGTCGGTCTGTTGATCTCACGGAAAATGTTTGAGAGCACACCGTCTGTCCAATCTCTCGTGATCGGGTCCAGAATACCGTACAATTCGATGACGGTCATGGCTTTTGAGTTGATGATGTACAATTTGGTGGGAAGATTCAATCTAGGAAAATAATATATCCACACGATTATCGAACATTTGCCAATTTCACAGAAGACAGCGTTTTCCGAGCGAGATAGTGTAATGGTTGTGCGTCCGGCTTCTCGATCCGTAGGTCGTGGGTTCGATCCCCGGCCGGGTCAGACCAAAGACTCGAAAACTGGTATCCGCGGCTATCCTGCTAGGCGATCAGCAATCACGGATAGCATGGAGGAGAAAAAACCGGGGGTGCAGACTTAGATGACCTTACTATAAAGGCCGTATCGCATCTCCGTCGTCAAAGCATCTCGATGGTGCAGGCGAAAAAGAATACCATATCTCTCTCTCCGATAATCCAAGAGAACACAACTTGGGCTCCCACATTGATTTTATAATGCAGTACAATGTTCAATATGTATATTGCCAATCAACCATGACGAGATGGAACAACGGTCACAGATACGGATCGGGTTTCAGGAAGTCACGCATCAAACGCATAAAAAAATTGACTAACTTGGTCTGCGATTGACACAGGGTATTGATGACCACAGACTTTCCGCCTCCGGTCGGCCCGACTATCATTGTCGTGTGACGCGTCATCATAGTCTCGTACAATTGGACGACCTACAAGAAATTACACAAAGTCTTTGTAAAAAGGGTGAAATTGTCATTGCCGTTTCCACTTAAAGATAGGGTTTGGCGTTCCCAGGCGATCGAATTCAACTGAAGATGATCCCAGATCGGTGTTTGCAAATTACGCTATTTTGGAGACAAGGGTGCGTTAAAATCGAAGGGGGGCGACAAAATACCAAGCAATACCAATACCAAGTCTTCAGTTTCTTGTTGAATTTCCAAAAGATGGATATTGATGTTAAGCAAAAAGCTTCAACACATATTCACCATACCGAATTTGTTCTCCCAGTGAGAGATTTGAATAATGCAGCCCAACCGGGACTAGGATCGACTGCTGATTCATTCTCTTACAACATTACTTTGACTTTTAGTGGCGTGATAAAGACAAGATGAGTTCGGTAAGGTTTGAGGACCACCGCCCTAGATTGAGTCGGCGAAATTCATACAAAACTTATCTAATTTAATTCCAACCAATAACTCAAGTATAGATTCAAAGCTTGCCTTGAGTAAGTGACACAAGTAGGTAAAAATAACTTGTGCACTACATAAAAGTAGACTTACTTCATTAGAAATGACATTTGGCTTTCAAGTGTGGCACTAAAGGCATGCTCGATAATGGGATCATCAAAAAAGTTTGGGAACTACCATCCCAGATCGAGTCAATGTACTTCAAATAAAACTAATCCCAAATCGAATAAACTTAATTCAATCAAATCAACATTAACTCGAATCCTAGCCCAAATATCGACTCAAATCTCACCTTATCAACTTGATTCTCGAGCAGCACGTAGTTGTTGTCGATCAAGTTCTGCTCGACGGCGTCGTTGAAATTGGGGTAGCGCACACGCGGGCAATCCAACCCCGGAAACAGATCGCTGATCAGCCCCAAGAACAAAGGCACGTCCTCGAAAATGAACTTGGGCAGGTTCATGTCACGCAAAGCTCTCATGAGCACGACCTCCTCGTGCAGGTCCGGAGAGCCACGCTTTAGATCGCCGGCCATGACCAGTACGGCCTTGAGGGCACGCAGACCGAAATCATAATGATGCTGCTTGGACAGCTGCTCCTTTGCGAGTTTGTAGAGGACGGTCATCTTTTTCGCGAGGACTTTAGCGGTCAAGAAGCCCTCAGAGAACAGCATGATTTCGCAGATTTGTTGGAGATCGGGAACGATGACCACCACGGGCCTGTGAAGGTAGAAAAACAGTCAATCATTCAATCACAGTTTCTGTTCTTTTTATCCGCTTATAGTACTCACAGGAAGTACAAACCAATACAAAAGACACATTACGACATAATGAATAGCTAGGAGGATGTCGAAATGACCATGTACGGTCTATCAATCTTACATTTTTCTAGGCCAAATGCCTTATGTGATTGTTGCTATTCGCACGACAGTACTGGCAGGTTGTGGTAGGGAAATATATCCTTCTCTGTCGCCGAAATAGTCATTGATGGCAAAGTATCCTGGAAGACCCATGTCGCTAAGCTAGCTGTTTTTTCACTGGTGTAGGCATCTTACGACGCATTAGAAATTCAGTGCATAATTCGGGAACGAAGCTTTTAACGGACTTAAATATTCATTGATAGATCAGGCCACATTGCATCAAATTACCGGAACAAAGCCTTAACGCTTTCCGGCAATTCTGTACGGCCGGCGTAACCGGGATTCATCGTAATGAAAATGCCCATCCTGTCGTCGAGGGCGATTTCAGTCCCTTCAAATTGGAATCGTTTCAAGTGATGCATCAGAGCGTTCCGTATCGTTTGAACCTGAAACGCTCAGTGAATAAGTTATATCACATTGCACCAGAGCAATGATTGAACTCTACCTGCGAGGACACAACTGACAGGACAGATGCGTCGATCCGATTGAATTCATCAAAACAACCCCAAGCTCCGCATTGCGCAAGCCCAGAGAAGATTTTACCCACGGCCTGGAGACAAAAATATGCATGTTTCTGCGCATTTCGCAACTCGTGACACGTAGCTTAAATACGACTCAACAGAGATTTCAATACGAGAAGCTACCAGAGGTGGTCAGCGTAGTCATCCTACGGTACTCAAGAAGTAGAAGCAACATCGTAATATCCACTCAATCGCAAAGTAGATATAGCGAACTCTAAGACGTGTTTTGAACTACTTTAAGTGGAAGAAGAAAATGAACGGTACGAAAAGTACACAAGTAAACAATTTTGAAAAGTTGATTTAATAGAGGGTTGGCATAATTTTTGCGGTTAACTGGTAGCTCGCAACTTTAGAAATTGCAACAAGCGTCTTCACAACCAACACAAAATTACCAACGATGCTACAAACAGGTAAATCTTCAAAATGTCTTCAGCAAATACCAGTTGGTACGACGATTTTGCACATAAAAGTGACACAATCATATCTCAAAACTATATTATACTTTTCAAAATTCAAAATGTAAAAAGTTAGTTTTGCCTAAAATCTCTTTGAATGGAAGAGAAGTAGTCGAAAAACGTAACCACTTGAGTATGTAGTAAAAGTAGGTAAAACCTGCTTGAGTAATCCCAAAAAGTAGTACTTATTGCTGACCACCTCTGAAGCCAAAACAATGACATAGCAAATCAGAAACGGCCTACCTTGAAATCCATACCCTCTCCGCAGTTGGTAACGACGCAGAGCAGGCCGAGAGCTTTCGCCAAATCTTTGGTGGTCTCTACAAACAAAAGAGCAATGAAAACCCGCAATCCGACGTAACTTTAACGTCATATTTTACCAGTCTTTCCAGTTCCAGCCGGGCCGGCCGGTGCCCCACCCAAGTACATGGACAAGGCTTGCGTCAGAGTCAGGTAAATACGATCCGTCAGCGGTGTAATGACAAGTCGGCCGTTCAAACCCATGTATTCGTAACTGTGGATTAAAACGAGACATTATGACGTAAGCACATCCGATATTGTTAATAATTTGGGGAGGTGGTAGTTGAAGGCTAAGTCACGAGTCTGATTCGAGAGGTTTTTTGCTGGTTAGGAGCAAAGGTGGTGAAAGCGGCCAGTGTTAGTACTCAAGTAGAAGAAGAAATTATGCCGTGAATTTCTACACAATTACAAATAGAAGTAGCGAGTGCTAAGACGTGAAAACTACTTCCAGAGAAAGAATGAAATGAAGTCATGAAAGGTAAGTAGTTTCAAAAAAGTAGATTCGGTCAGGGGCTTGCATTCTTCTACCAGTTAATCAGAGGAGGCAACTTTCAATATTGTAAGGTGCATCTTAGCCACGGAAGAAAATGACTGATGGTGCAATTTTCGAAAATATACTCACTATTCAGTCAATACAGGTACAGGGGCTATTTGGCCTGCTTATTATGCCAATTTCACTTATTAAAGCGACACAAACGTATCCCAACATTACCTTATACTTTACAAAATCTTGAGTGTAAAAAGCAAGTAGTTTGGAAGTGTAAGCAGAAGTGGATGCCTACTTCACTACTGGATGAAAGTAGCAGTGCTTCACTACTACTGACTAGATC
>ATSW01006353.1:0-13916 GCA_000444245.1 Botryllus schlosseri
GGATAGACCCCTGTGTGCCTTGGCAGTCTCAGGAATTAGTAAACATCATTTCATTCAGAGCATGTGTATCCATGAGTCGGTGTATATGCCACAAAAACATCAAGGACAGAAATAGATCATGTCTTATTCCGAATTAGGCGGATTCGACTGTATTTGCAGTAGCTTAATAAATGGGAAACATCACACAACACTCTTGATAATAATTGCTATTGCGACAATTGATAAAATGTGATTGTAAACTCATATGAGACAGATTCGATCACTTATTTCAAACCAGATTAATTAGTCAGCAATAACAAAATATCACAAATAATATCTCCATGTTGAAATGCAGGTATAAATAGAAAGTGCGGTGAAATTCAAGGATTATTCGTCAGCTTTTGACAAAAACCTTGATATTTAACGAACAATTTTCACATGCTAAAATCACATAAGACAAATTTGTAGTTATAAAAGTTGCGTCCAAAGTGTAATAACCACCGCAGCGGCATTGATGGGTGTATTCACATATTTCCGAGGTCTCATCAGTTTGAGTGTCCATATCACCCAAAATAATTTCCTCGTATATCAATAATTGTTCCTCCAGTCGCAATCGTTCAATCTGCTCATCATACATCTGTCTAGTAGTTTCATTACTCAGTATTCTCCAAGCATTTTGCAAATCAAGGTATTTCTTCTTGTCAGTATCACCGTACGATGGATTTTTGTCTGGATGTAATAATTTGATCATGGCTTGGAATTTTTGCTTGATTTCCAAGTATGTGCTGCTTTTGTTCACACCAAGAATATCATAATAGGTCTCAGCGAGTTCCTCATACATTATATCGGCCAAGTCTGCATGTTGTTTGACTAAGTGGTTTGCAGCCCAGATACAGCTATTGATTTAGAACCAGAAAGCTAAGGTTCCTGAATCTATAATCTAATAAGTATCCTCATGATTAACAAACAGCATATTACCATGTAATCTTACAACGTTATAAGTCAAAATGGCTGTTAAACATCCTAAAAAATCAAGCAGCATTTTACATAGCATATATGTTCATCACTTCGAAAATTTCATTGATGTATCCAATCAAATTGTCATTAAAGTGAATGATTAGGGCATGACGAATTTCATAATTATTATTTAGACTGCAAAAACGCCATCAGTAACATGAAGCCGCTGGCAAATAGGAACGGTCACCCAGAATTGCATTGTCTAACGCAGTTGTTGTGCTTTTGTGCACGGCTCATGTAGCGAGAGAGGAAAAAAATTTAGACTACCGATCGAGTGTTTGGTAAAGCCGACGGACAGATTTGGTTATCTTTTATCAATCATACGTTAACTCCATGATATATTACATGTACATTGTAAAAGGGCCATAAGTGGAAGTTCAGCGTACAAACATATGCAATGGACAGCTCATAGCGATCGAATTTAACACTTTTCGTAACGTACCAACGCACGTAGACGTCTTGCGATCAGTGTACAGCCGACGAACCGTTACGCTAGTGCGAAAGCTCTTGCATGTCGAGGTCGACGGACTAGAGGCGACAAACATGTCTGCCTTTTTCTCTCCGCACAGACACGTGAGTTGTCTGGCGACATCGTTGACATACGGCTTAGCGCAGCCATAGGAAAGTCGCCATGGATAATTTGGCGGTTGCTGCTTCTGCTACTACTACTACTGTTGTCGTATCTACAAGTGGTCACAAGCCATCAACTCTACATAAGGCGAATCGTTATTCCATGTACTGGACGCTAGAGAAGGAAATTCTGCTCATAAAATACTTCGAACAGCACCGCTACCTTTGGGATACGAATCACATTCTGTTTCACAAAAGAGAACCACGTATACAGAGCTTCGCGGAATTAGTGCACCTACTCGGCATCGACGAGGGCACGATCAGGCAACGATGGTCGTCAATGAGATCTCAGTTTTGCCGTGAGGAGAGAAAAGTGTCGCTTTGCCCCACAGTGAGTACGCAAGTGTGAAATTTACTAGAACATGCGATGACAATAACGCCGTTACATTATAAATACGATACTGGCTAGAGAAATACAAATAGCTATTATTATAATCAGGTTACGCATTGACGAAGCAGGAGAGAGAATTGTTTATTTGTAATCCTCAAAACGCGAAAAAAAACGAAGTAAAAATGACGGTTGTCGGTGAGGTACGCTTTTCATTACGCTAGGTGCTCGCTAGAATATAAACACATAATTATTCAATGATGTGTCAGGAAGCGATAAAATATACAGCTGCAACAACAGCCCACCGTAATTGTGTATTAACTTAACATGAGGTATATGCAATATCACCAATCATTGTATCCTAGAGCTTAATATCTGATCATGAGAGTAGTAGCTCTTATAAGCGGTGGTAAAGATAGTTGCTTCAACATGATGCATGTTGTCGCTGAGGGCCATACAATTGTAGCATTGGCTAATCTTTACCCATGTGACGAAGAAAAGGATGAAATCGACAGTTACATGTACCAAACCGTTGGTCATGAAGCTATCAACTTATATTCGGAAGCAATGGATGTTCCTATTTTTCGACGCAAGATCACGGGACACGCAAAATCTCAAAGTCTTGATTACAAGGCGACTGTAGAGGATGAAGTCGAAGACCTCTACGAGCTACTGCGCGGAATAAAAGACGAAATGAAGTATGACGCAATTTCTTGTGGTGCAATATTGTCAGATTATCAAAGAATCAGAGTGGAGAATGTTTGTCAAAGACTGGGGCTCAAATGCTTAGCGTATCTGTGGCAACGCGATCAGAGAGAATTGCTGAACGAAATGATCGCTTGTGGCGTGGCGGCTATTTTGATCAAGACTGCCGCGTACGGACTCTATCCGAAGAAGCATTTGGGTAAATCTCTCTCGGAAATGTCCGACACGCTGGATATTTTGAACGAAAAGTATGGCAGTCATATTTGTGGCGAAGGAGGGGAGTTTGAAACGTTCACTCTGGACTGTCCGTTGTTCAAGAAAAAACTGGTGGTTGATGAGAGTCGAGTTATCATTCATTCGGACGACCATTTCGCGACAGTTGGATATCTGAAGTTGGTGAAAATGCATCTTGGGGACAAGTGTGTGGAAGCGAAAGGTTTGGAAAATCTGCCTATATTGACTTCCGCGAAATGGGCTGAGAGATATAGCATGGATTTGAGAGGAATCGATATAGATAGTATTTCTTTGCCCGAAACTCTTCCTGCTCGTGTCAAGTCGATTGTAGCTTGTAAACCTGATATCTACATATTCCATGGACAAAACTTTTTAACCGTCACAAATATGTATGGCGTTGTTGAAAATACAAAGACTCCAGAAAGGATCGAACAAGCGACACGTCAGGTCTTAGATTCATTACGAAATACCCTTCTTCACAATGAGCATGCTTTGGAGGATGTGTGCTACGTCCAAATCTATGTCAATAGCATGGAGGATTATGGATTTATTAACAAAGCATATTGCGAGTTCTTCTATCAAAATCCCCCAGCTCGTGCATGCATTGGGTGTATCAACAATTCTCAGTTGAACATGGAAAATGTCATTTTTCAGATGACTGCCATATCGTGTAAGAATCGTGGGTCTGCGTATCGTAAAGCACTTCATGTGCAAAGCATTTCCCATTGGGCACCTCCCAACATAGGTCCATTCAGCCAGTGTTATTCTGTTGATGACATACTCTTTATTTCGGGTACCGTTGCGCTTATCCCTGGTGGCATGACATTGATGAAGGGCGGAGCTAAGGTTGAAGCAAATGTTGCTTTGGACCATGTCAATAAGACAATGTCTGTTATTGCTGCTCCATCCTATGCTTACATTGTACAATCTGTATGCTATGTTACAGATTTGAGCTGTATACAATATACAATCGCAGCATGGAAACGCCAGAGCAATATTTTAGACGATTCATTGATGCCTGTCTGTCTTATAGTCGATCAATTGCCAAAATCTGCAAATGTAGAATGGCAAGCGATTGGTTTTAAAAGTTCGGAAGAGCCGCAAAAGCGTTTCAGGTTATACTCATTTACAGACAGTGATATGCTCGTCGATGTAACTGAAGGTTCGGTTACAGCTGAAGGGATGAAGATGGGTTCTTACATTGCATCAGTAAGCCAAGGAACGCCGGGAAGTGAATATGATATTACCAAATACTTGTGTTCTCTTCATGGTAGTCTGGTGGCATGGATGACAAAGCAAGGACTAAAATCAATCCATATGGTGCAGTCTTTCTTGTTTACTGCGGTTACGAATGTTGATCCTGTTTTTTTGCACAAGTCTTGGAGAACTATATCGGATATACCGATTACGCCAGTTAATACACGAGGGGCTTTTGTGCATTCGGCAATGAAGCCATTTGTGATTATGTGTTGCTTTCGCGTTAATTCCGAAAGTGCTACTGATTCACGGTGATGTAAAAAGCCATGGGCTGACTGAATGCTCCAATTCAATGGTAGGTTAAGGGTAACTCCACAAATTGCTGAGAATGATGACCCAGTAATGTGTTATGATGTCACAGGCCCCTGTGTTGAGTAAGAGTACTTTCAGGCGAATCATGCTCTTCTTTGCAGTTACTGTATCTATAAAGGGCTTGGTTAGTAGTCTACCCAGCTAGGAACGCAATGACTACTTTGTAGATTCCAATTTTGACTTGATGATAATAATGCTGATGTCAATTGTAGATTGAAATTTTTTGATCAGTCAAGACTGTATTCTTGTGTGATACAATCATATGGTGCACCACTTTTTATTGGATTGTGCGGATTATTGCCAAGCTCAATGTTATAGTTCTTCACAGGTTTTCTATGTAGGATGCATTCACGTTAATGATCCAGGCGCATTGTAGATTTGGAAGTTGATGATAATCGAACAAAAATATTTTGCAGTACGTCCCAACATGGGATCACTACACAGCACTGCAATTTTTGCGGAAACCATATGAAGAAGGGCATGTGAGCTTACACCTCATGGTGCGTATACTATGCATTGTGCTTTTCGGTATACCGTACATTGCGTACTTCTTGCGTGGACTTGTAGGGACCTGATGGTGAGATCATTAATGGAGAAGTTATGCCTGATGATGCAGACAGTAAGCACGGCGACCAAGACCAATCTTCGTCGAAGTCTAACACCGGGTTCGACTGGAACGGTCTGGTCCGACAAATAGAACAGCACAGAGATGCGGACAAGATAGACACAGAGTCGGAAAGTACGGAGATTGCAGGACCATCGGATTTACGGTAAGTGGTACGGGCCACATTTGTTTGTGAATACATTCAAATAGGCATTTGTTAATGGACACCAGTATGATAATAGCCCTAATTTTTATTAATATAGGCTATATGCCGCAAAATCGTGGATCATTAAGGGAACATGATGAGGTCTGGTTGACCATTGATGTAGAGAGAAATTCCGAATCCTGCATCGATCCTGTCCCATCTCGTCGGTCATTCTCATTTTTATAGTTTTGACTCGAGTCAAGTCGAGTCATTTTCAATTCACCACCGAGTCCAAGCCATCGAGGAGCAGAGGTTCGAGTCCGAGTCATTGTGTTGACTGCTCAGTTTCCAGTTAAAGTCTTGTTAAACCCACTCTTAAAACTCTGTTTGGTGATATCGAATAGTTCGCTTTTGTAATATACTAATTTTCCTTGCTCTTAACAGTTTCTGGTCGCATCTTCAAATACCAGTACCAATAGACGTAATCCCAATAGGGTGGTTACTTTACTGTTCTTCAAAATTACAATGAAATGTCGGTCTTAGCCGTCTGAGTCTCGAGTCATATGACTTGGTTCGAGTCCTGCACAATGACTCGATTCCAAGTCAAGTCAATACACAGATTGACTCGAGTCGAATCGTGTCATTTCCGTATTTTGAGATAATGACTCGTGTCAAGTCGAGTCACGACTCGAGTCATTACAACCCTGGGTAAACCGTACGTGAAAGGCGGTCATGGATTGCTACCATAACTTGTCTTTGTCTTGTGTACTTTTGGAAAAGTTACAGCGAACAGCAAGTGCCATACGTGCTGGATTTTGCAGAGGTTTAGGGATATTTCCATGGAACTGGCCCAAATTTTGATATCTCAATGTTTAACAGCAACAATGATATCAACCGAAGACGATACATTTTAAAATGCCAAAGGTGGTCAGAGTAGTACTCCAGTTAATGTAGCGTCTTAAACTAAAGTACAAGTAAAAAGTATTCTGTGACTAGTTTTGCAGAAAAGAAATGTGAAAACTGTTTAGCAGAACTGCAGAAGTAGTCTCTCTCATATCATAATCACAAAATACTCTGAAAAAGTGGAAGTGCCTCCCTACTGACCCTTTCTATGAAAAGCGTAGGGCCGTGCACCGATCTCTTATATAGGGGGCCTGCAGGGTTATCGTTGCCACGGGTCCCTAACAAAGGACAGCGAACGACATTGAGTAGCCTAAGTGCAAAATTCATGAAGCTTTTTCACGGGCCTATTCTGCAAGCTGTTGTCACCTGTAGTGAGCACCGGAAAAACGCACAGTATTTAAGACGTCATCCTTAAAAATGAGGAGCAATCTTATATACAAGGACAATAAAGTTATAAGACGTGCTCTTCAAGATAAGAACAAATCCTTTCAAGTCCAATGTAGTTTTCATTAGACATTGCCCTTCAAAATAAGGACGGTATTTCACCCCCTGATACATATCAGCCGAGGTATTGATTTCAACTTTGTTCTCTAGCGTCGAATCTGAATTTTCGCAATACGCCCAATCGCAACCGCCCACGCCCAGCCAGCTGGTACGCAAGCACCGCACGCCGCGGCAGCGACGCTATACGCCGGGCTACAACAAAAAATACCAGGAGATCGCCAACGTAGCCTCGGCCTCCATCAATCATCAGTCTGCGTTTGTGCCGCACGTGCCGGAGCCCCCGCGGATGCCGTCGGAGAACGAGTCCTTCACGCAGTACATTGCCAACGTATTGGAGAGGTTTCCGTCGTCCAAGCAGAGACGGTGCCGGAACGAAATACTCTGCATTCTGCTGCAGTACGACAGTCGAGATGACGACGAGAACGATTACACGAACGATAGGAAATGATCTGACCCAGCTGTCGCGTATGCACATAATGCGCACCGATGCTGCACCGTTACAGAACTGGTGCCAACTACCTCTACAATATGTTTTCAGTGTTGCTTTGCTCAGTCGTACATGTTTCGTATGCTGCGACTGCGATACGACAAATCGAGGTTTACAACCTTTCACAGTGGAAGATAGTATAGGAACTAAAGTTCTTGTTGCTCTTGGTGGCAAGGGCACTAAATTTCAGTACTAAAAATATAACCTCTCTCACTACTTCACTCGAATTGTCCCCACCCGTACTGGTAATGTACGTATATGCATGTCATGGCGAAGATATATAGCCGCGATTGATGCAAACTCCCAATTGTAAGTATTCTGCACAGCGTTTGGGTTTTGCCATAATCTTCAGCACCGCGCACATGAAATTGGCTGGCGATTTGGTTTATACTGGCTACTCGCTGCTTCAAATACATGGGGTGGATTGTATTTTATGTAGACAATTAACTTTATTTGTTCATCTGACGAATCGAGCTTTATGAAGCGATCCCATTGAAACAAAGACCATTCAGCAATGTGGCAAAGTAAAACAATGAAGTTAATACACTGCCCAGCTGTTCATCTGTTTCTTCACGCTTGTTGTGTGTTTATCATGTTTACAGACACTCTGGCATTTTGTACTTGCTCTAGTATTGTGATTGCAGTTACGGATGGTGCTGTTCGGTGTTCATTCGGCTCAGCTCTTTCCCCGTTTTTATCAACACTTTCTTTGTTTTGGTGTGCGATTTTATTGGAATTATATTATTGTATGATCCTAAATATATGAGAATATTACTTCAGCAGCGTGTTGACCCGATTGTGTCACCAGACACGAACTATTGCATGGGCTGGGCCTTTTGACCATAGGGAAAAATCATCGGAGTCAACATTCCGGAAACAGCCCCAATATTTTCGTCAATTTCCAAGTTACTGGCGTTCAGATGTAGCCATTCCTATCTGCGAGCGGTTGAGCACAGTGTTTCTTGGGTTATTACGAGCCCGACAGCAGGTGACAAGGTTTGCTGCCCGATCACAACACTGGTCTACGGTCCACGGTTTCAGGCATCGGCAGTCTCAAAAAATTCAATCAGACTTTCCAGCTCGTAGTTATCGAGGGCTTCCAACAGTTGCGGAACCTTCTGCTTGATGTTGACGCCCTTGAATTTGAACTTATCGATGAAAAGGTCTGTTATCATACCTAAACAAAAGAACGATTTTCAGCAACGGTTCTCAGTCAATGAAGTTTCTATTGGCAGTACCGTAAAGTCTCTCTAGATGGGCTGGTTGCTTTTTGAATTCTTCCTTCAATTTGCTTTCGCCGGCTAATATCATTTGATACTCTTCCGTGAGAAAGTCCGATCCACCCTCGTGAACTTCTAGTTCCTAAATTTAGCGCGATAAATATGTGAGATATGCCATGCAGTAAAAGTGACAGTTAGCACAAATTGATTACACAGAAATGAACAAAATATACAGTGATATAATACACGGTAAACAGGGACGAGGCAACAAAGTAAGACATGATAATGAAGTACAACTTATCATTCGATGCAATCTTAGTATTGTGTCAGGTGCCACCAATAGCTTGCTAACTTCAACTATGTCATGAGAAATTTGATCTGGTTTACACGACCGCAATGGTATAACGAGCTAGCGTACCTTCAACGCATCGATTAATTGAACTTTCTTTGCCAGCATGAGTTGATGTTCCAATTTCGGATGGATGACGTGCAACGTGTGCGGTATCGACATGGGATTGAAATCGTAGTTGATATTCAATTTTATCTTTCGGTCGGTCGCTTCTTTCGTTAAAACGTCTTTCAGAATCGATATCGTGGAGATGTTATCAGATCGAAATATCCCTTCACCCTTTCTGCAAATCCCAAAATAACAGATACCTGTGTATGTGACATAGAGAAACTCCATGCATAGCAATCGGTACAAATAGAGTGTGGAACTGAATAACTACACCATCTGATGCATGATTATACAGCTAAATATTATCATAGTAAGTCACATGCTATTCATCTGAACATGAAAAATGTCTCTTACACGGAGGATCAGTAAATATCAATGTTTCTTATTCTCCGTTTTGATCATTCAACATGAATATTAGGTATTTTATATATCCACATTTTATCCAGAATTGAGTCAGATTCAACCTGCGAATTAATGTATTGGCAATTATATTACACAGGTTTTAGCATCAAAAGATGAGAAGGAAAAAAATGACATTCTGTTAACCGTTAAGACACAAAATTCAACTTACCGATAAGAGCATTCGAGAACGGTATCCAGGAAAGTGTTGATAAAAGTGAATGTGACAGTGTCTTCGGTGGGTGTGCGTTCCGGCACGTCAGGCAAACTTGATCCGATCCACGAATGCATCTCGGCCAAACTGAACGGTCCAGACAGCTTCAGTACGTTCATAGGCCTGGGAAAGAAGTGCGTTTCTTAGAATACAGCCCAGCGATTGGTGTTCATAAACTTTTGAAAGACACTTAGTGGAGAGGAGGCAAAGATGAGACGAAGACATGGGGGAAAGTTGAGACACGGGTATCGGAGGACTTTTCCATTGAAAGCCTCGCAATATTCTAAATTTACTGTTCACAGCACACATAATAGATTATTCATCTAGTAGTTGACCGCATGCGACAGTACATGACAAAATAACGACGAAACTCTCATTTTTGCGAGATCCCATGGATAATTTGTTTTCGATGTCATTTAAATTTGTATATGATGTACAATTCCCTTCTAAAGTGAATCATTCATGATGTCGCTAGCTGGTTCATCACTTGGGATGAATTGGTGGTGTAATGAAGAAGAAGTGCTTGGTGTGTCATCTTGAACATAGTGTGTCTCATCTTACCCTCACCTGGGTGAAAGGATTTTTGAGGGCCGAGAAATCCGGGAGTATGTTGTTCAATATAACTAAAAACGAATGTACGAATAGTACAGATCACTGGCTTTCCATCGGTACCACAATTAATGCTCAGAAGGCATTATTATTTGAGTGGCGTTGAAATATCAAAAAAGTGTCCCATCTTTGCCTCCTCTCCCCTAGGTAGTCGATCTCTGAGATTTTAACATATACAATAACAATTTCGAAAAAGCAGGGGTATCTAGAATTATGTCTACTACATCTAGATATCCTGGAGGGATAGTGTCAGAAAATTATTCTGCAGTGCAAGTGTTGACTTTTAGACAATCCCTCAAGTAAAGGTAGAGCATAAGTTAAGGAACACATGGAGTATGACATACAGTAGTACTTAACAACACTAGGACTTCCACGCACGCATAGAAGGAATATAAGTATTCCTTTTCACTTACAATTTCTATTCAAACAGACTTCCAGGTAACTTATGGTCAAATTATTCGTTCATATACCTTGCTCAAATAATGAGATCTTATGATATTGAATGACACTTTCAAGTCAAATCAATACCAGTCGATGACTACTTAGACTTTATACCTGCTACTTACCTACCCATATTATACAAAGTTACAATTTACAAGTTACTGCAAAACATACCGATTATCATCCACAAAATGATTTCTTTGATGCAGCGACAACGGTTTGATGGTGAATTCTTTCACGACGCAAGTTTTCGGCTTGATAATAGGCGTAACATATATTCTTAATATCCCGTACTGACCTTCGATGGAGCGTACCTTGAGCTGAAGGAAAGGAGATCAGAAAAGGATGAAAATCTGGATGATCAGTAATCGTGAAATAAATGACCGATCATCGTCATTGAATTAATCTGGGGGGATATTTATACTGGTAGGTGATCACCATTGCCATGGTCTGTAGATCAGACGATGGTCACTATTATGAATTGTCACATTGTAACATTGTATCATTATTGAATTTTTTTGCCTTGACTGAAATCTTCACTCTGGCCACGCCGATTGTGATCAGGATCGCGGAGTTGGAGTTAAATTCGACTACTTTAAAATCCGACCAAATGCGCTCAAACGTGACTAAAAAGTGCCATAGCAGTTACAGAAGTCATCAAGTTTTTCACGTAGGCAAACATTCACAAACTTAATTTCTACCTGCCAGTTCATTTTTTTAATCAGAAAAAGGAGTCAGGGTAGGTATATTGAAAATTTCTGGAGCCGGTGGTAAAGCGAACTCACTACACATATGCTTGACTATGATGACCTTTCTGATCATTGACTTCGCACAGTTGGGTAAAAAAAAATACTACTTGGCCCAGAGCACAAAGTAATTTCACGCATATCTGATACCACGTGCCATTGTAATGCAATTTCAACCCGAAAGTCCCGGAATAAACCAACACTCACTTCTAAGCGAGTAGTACCAGGTTGGCACCGGTACGTTGCCAGCATGAAATTCGAAGAGTTAACGTCAGAGACCCGATTTCCGCCTCCTCGGCCCGGCGTACACGGCGTGTACGAGACCACGGCAGAATTTTTGTCCCCGTCCAGTATGTCAATCGGGACATCGCTCTGAAAAACAAATACTTGAATCGCAACTACTGTTTCAAACCGGGTAATCTCCAGGGTTGCAAGCAAGTCACAAGGCTCCAAGTCAGAGGTCAATCTTAATCTCAGAGTTTTGACTCGAGCCAAGTCGAGTCATTTTCAAGTCCCCACCGAGTCAAGTCCAATTCGGTCGAGTCTGAGTCATAGTGTTTTGACTCGAGTCCGAGTCCAAGTCATTGTGCCCACTGTTCTGTTTTGAGTTCAATGCGGTTCTACCCACCTTTCCAACTCTGCTCGAGTGATATAGAATGGCTCGCATTCATAATATCGTAATTTTTCTCAGTCCTAACAGCTTCTGGCCGTCTTCCAAGTATCAGGACTGACAGACGAAACACCACTAATGTGGTGACGTCACTATTCTTCAAAGTTACAATAAAATGTCTGTCTTGGCCGTCCTAGTCTCGAGTTACGCACAATGACTCGAGTACAACCCGAGTCAAGTCAAGTCACCAAAAAAAGTAGATTTAGTCGAGGGGTCGCATACTTTAAGCAGTTAATCAGAGGCTTCTACTTACAAGATTGCAAAGTGCATCTTAGCGACCAACGCTAAATAACAGTTGACACTACAAATTCGTGAAATTTTTTAACTAAATCCACATACAAAGTTAATGTAAATATACCCCGAAACCACTTTCTACTATGTGTAAGAAGTAGTCTAAAAACAACTCCACTTGAGCAAGTACTTGAGTACCCCAAAAAGTAGGTAAGTAGCTATCATACAAAGTCCGATACCACAATAATACCTGAAGAATAACATGATCGATCGCGCACTGTAGTTCCACGCTTAGATTGTAACTTGCGTCGTGCGGAGAGAGGATAAACTTGTCGTTGACGTTGACGGTAGCCGCACGGCTCAACATGGGCTGAAACAATTACCGAAAATCAAATATTGTTTGAAACAGAGAGTGTTTGGACGTTATGTACCGTAGCATTTTTTCCTGACGCAGACGACACGCGTTGATGATATTTCTTTCTCTCAGTTTCCACTCGCTTCTGCAGGTCAACTACTTCAGACCTGGTGGTAGAAATCGATATGAACAAACATTGAGCACTCAGACTGTTGATGACAACATACAATCTTGAAGAGATTGCGTTGCAAGACTAATCATCTTCTTGATTTTTTGAGTCAAGTTATCATTTACACTTCGACAATCTAAGTCAGCGGTTCTAAACCTGGATTCGATCGAGACAGTCTCAGGCGTTCCGAAGAGGCAAAGTTGAGGTCAACATGGAACGACAAGTAGGTTGCACAAATGATATGACAGTTGCATTTAACAATTTCAATTCATGCAATCAGTATTGTCTCAAGCATCCGGTCAAAATCGTCCGGACTCATTGCCACCACACAATGGAGCCCAAGAGTCAATGCCTAATTGTTTCATGTACAATCCTCATCTTTGACAATTTTATGCAGGTTCCAGTGACCTGACTAGACTACAATTTAGTGTGCAGCCTTTCTTAGGCAACCTATCAATTGTAATCACCACAACAGTGTAATTTGAAAAAAGAGATTTTTGGAATAGCCGTGACCTCATATTGCCGCGGTACGTCGATATTACCTCAAACCGCCAATTTTCTTGGCAGATTCTTCGTCTTGGTCAGCGCCAGACCCGGTTACATTTTGCGAACCCACTTTCTTTGTTGGAGCTTCGGTGGTGAGCCCGATCACCCATCCGGAATAGGTCACCGCTACAATTTCGTCATAACCAAACGCTCCTATCGCCCCACCTTGGATCGCAGTCACACTTTCGTTCAAAGACTGAATACAAAAATTTGGGGTTGCTTCAACCGTTGTAGTTAATTACCACAGATTCATTCCCCCAGTCCGGGCAATAACTAGTAATAAACTGTCTGTACTTTTTGCATGCAGTTCTGTGTAAACTTTCTTGCCGGTTTGCCAACTGACAAAATAGCGTAATGGTTAAGCGGCCGGCTTCTTGATCGGTAGGTCGTGGGTTCGATTCCCGGCCGGGTCAGACCAAAGACCTGATTAGTAACACTGGTATCCATGGCTTCCCTGCTTGGCGCTCATGCATTACTGGGATGGCATGGAGGGGTGGTGCATGACTTAGAAAGCCGTAAAGGCTATATCTGCACTTCCTTGTCCAGCGGCATATGCACATCATGCACTCATGGTATGCATATGCACAGATCGTGTGTATGTGTATCATGAGTCGGTGTATATGCCGCAAAAACATCAAGGACAAAAATAAACTACGTCCTTTCCTTTCCTTCCTACGAAAGAGTGCCGAAAATCCATTTCCACAAAGATATATTGGTGGCGAATGTAATATTAATGCGCAACGCTTCCGACGAC
>ATSW01006355.1:0-12788 GCA_000444245.1 Botryllus schlosseri
ACTCAGGGCACCGTTTCAACACATAGATTCGATCAACGCGCGGCAGACGAAGAGTCCCAACCTGTCTCCTCTCGTCCATCATCCTCAGCTTCCACTGCATCATCCTGCGAGCCATCTCCAACCTATCCTGCCCTGTTTGAACAGCCCGCGTCAGGTTCGAAATCACCTGATCCTTCCGGCCCACGGAAACCTCGTAAGTGTGCAGCAGTTCTTTCAGCTGCGAGATCTCGTCCTAGAAAATTGGCAGTTATCTGTTATCAGTTATGTTAATCTGTTATCTGATTTGTGAAATATTTCTATGCTTCAATTTTAGTTCCAATCTTATTTCTGGTCTTCCTGAAAATGCCACGAAGAACTGTATTGTACAAAACGAGACAACCTTGGTGAACGAACACTTGCCGTTCTCGTGCTTATGATAATGCAATCAATCCGACTTCATGAACTCAATTTAATTTTTGTTGTAATTCTTTCTATTTTGGAATTTAAATAAAATTACAAAATTTGTGGAATTTAGTTATTCTAATTATGGTCCGAAATAATCTAAAAGCTTACTAGAAGAAAGTTAGGGCCGCGGGTTTAGATTTAAGTTTGGGATCTAAGGCACAGGGTGCTTCTAAGATTCGCTAAATCAATTCTAAACGATTGTATCGCTGACGTCAGTATATCTAGTTTAGCGGAGATCACGTGAAACAACATAAATTATGACATCTTCATGGGGAACATTGATTGGTGATGGTTACAGGGAGCACTTCTTGCTGTATATTAAGAAGTACGCCAGACCCCAAAATCGTTTTGGGGCGTAGATGAAAGATTGGCGGGAATGTCACCACGCATTTTCTGGTAAAAGAGGTCACCTGTAGCTTGTCCACGTCGGATTTGTGGCCCTGTTCCATCTCGGACACTCTTCTGCGATGCTCCTCGTCGATCGAAATTTTAGTCTGACTCAGCTCGGCCTGCAGACAATGCAGTACGAGAGTTAACAAACTTTTTCAGAGCAAGAGAAAAATAACATCAACCCTCGATGTATATTCATATTACCATTTGAAGAGCTTCTTGGAGGTACAGAACTTCAATATAAAATTCAGGTTCATTTTCCGGTTTATTTCAATATGTAGGCCTATGTACTATTCAATTGCATACCGTATACCCTATATACTATTCAATTGCATACCAGTGGAGCGGCATTTCGAAGTTCAGAGTACGTATGGAGCCGCATGAAAACACTCGAGTAGACTACTTATAACGATAATCTAAGGTAGCCAGCCTATCTCTGGATCTCACCATCCAGATAATTCAAAAGCACGCACATAGACTTCTATAGATTTTATCCCAGTTATTTAAGCATTGATAGGCACAGATTGGCGTGTGCTATGCATTGAAATAAAGTGTAAATGCATATCATCATTACTACAACATATTATTATGTCGGTATGTGATAGCTGTTCATACATTCCAGCAATTAATGCACTAGTTTGCGGGAGATTATACGCTGAGTAATAGTAGACTCAGTGCTAATTTTTTTTCATTATTTTCATGTAAGCAAAATTGTGTTGAAATTTACTCTTCACAGAGACGATATACAAAGGTCTATGACCCGCAGAATTTGAGATATATCCTTGTGACCTTGTCTGCCGGGAATTCATCCACAGCGGCCTCAAGACATACTGTTATTCCTCATTTTAGCATTTATATACAGAAATTGACTATATCTGTTTATAGAAACAAACAACAACTGTCGTCTATCATGTTTTTGTGGCATATTTAGAGGTCAATTGGAGCCGCGGTTGGAAATCACTGATCAACAATGTTCTTTACCAGTTGCTGACAATTACCCCTGATGATCTCAGCCAAAATTGCTCAGGTTTACTTCAATACCAATATATTATTCAACAGCAGGCCATCACCATATTCTCACACAGGCCAAAGAACATTATTAATTCATGGACTCGTGAATAAGTCATTACAATCAGAGACTCACTAAAACTCACCAAAACC
Source organism: Botryllus schlosseri (assembly GCA_000444245.1). NCBI lineage: Eukaryota > Metazoa > Chordata > Ascidiacea > Stolidobranchia > Styelidae > Botryllus > Botryllus schlosseri. The sequence continues at coordinate 1,996 of ATSW01006355.1, forward strand.
ATAGTCTTCAATTTTCCGTGCCACTGATCCAAACGCTCGTTCATGCGCACCATATGCGGGTCCTTGTGTCTATATGACCCTTCTTTACCCGTCTTTGGGTCCTTTAAGTATGTCGAGATAGCGACCGGCTGTCTTGAAATGGGGTCGGATCGGTCCGACGCGGAGGTGGGTGAGGGTGAAAGCATGGGGCCGCGGTACGGGGTCCGGCCTGGAGATGGCATCGGTCTAGGTGTGTGCTCTTCTGAATTAAGCAGACAAAAATCAGACCCAATTTAAAGACAGAATGAATTGTGGAGCATCGTTGCGTATGCATAGTAGGGGTGTTCGAAAATGACTTTTTTCCCCAAATTGTACTGGCTACTTGATAAAATTGTTAGGTTACCTAATTTAGGCCTACACACCAAATTTGGTTCAATTCCAGCCAGTAACCGCATCGCTACAGGAGAAGAAAGTTTCTATTTATTGGATAAAAATAAATAAACAAAAACTTCAAAATTTTCTGTTCACCCCATGAAAGGGTTGGGTTGTCTATAGAAACGATGTTCGCCAAATTTGGTCCAAGTCAGCGAGCAGAGGGCCGAGTCCAAGTCATGGTGTTGACTGCTCAGTAGGGCTCTTCAAAAATGACTTTTTTTCTCAAATCGTACTGGCTACTTGATAAAATTGTTAGGTTACCTAATTTAAGCCTACACACAAAATTTGGTTCAATTCCAACCAGTGGAAGCGGAGTTATTGCCGTCGAAAAATTTGGATTATCAATAAAATAGTATTTACGGTGACCAACTCTTCAGTTATTTATTATAGGTGTGCCCACCGGAAATGCTATTTTATTCAAATCCAAATTTTTCGACGGCAATAACTTCGCTTCCGCTGGTTGGAATTGAACCAAATTTGGTGAACATCGTTTCTATAGACAACCCAACCCTTTCATGGGGTGAACAGAAAATTTTGAAATTGTTCTTAATTTATTTTGATATAATGAATAGAAACTTTCTTCTCCTGTAGCAATGCGGCTACTGGCTGGAATTGAACCACATTTGGTGTGTAGGCCTAAATGAGGTAACCTAACAATTTTATCAAGTAGTCAGTACAATTTGAGAAAAGAAGTCATTTTTGAACACCCCTAATGCGTAGGTTACCTCATTTTGAATTGGCGAGTGTTAATTGAGTGAATATTCAGCAACGGGGCAGAAAAAAAAGAGGTTGGGGACTTTCCTTTGTCACCGGTCGTTAAAACATGAATACCCTCAACCTGAACTATGCATTATATATATAAAGTATGCCTACCGTGCAAAGATAGGGTAATACTGAAATGCCACTCAGGCTGACATCTCGATTGTTATAATTCATCACGAGTACCGTACAATCAAAACGAACTGCAATCGATTGCTAAAAAAAAAGCCATTCTCACCACATCCTACTATAAGACACAAAACAGAACATTAATTTTGTGTTACAGAACAATATTTAACGAAGTGTCACCACGTCGGAGTTTTAGCACTTGCATAAAAAACAACCGACGCCAGCCACAAAAACTTCAAAAATCAATGTCATGATCGATCCAATTCTAGAAATCTCAACAGTTCACGTTTGAATATCGTTACCTGGCCGCCAATTCTCCGTCTGCCTTCTAGCAGTCTCTGGCTCTTCGCTACCGACGGCGCTGTCTTCCTCTGTGTGTGTCGAACGAGTGGTTACCGTTGAACCAGCTGTGTACGAAATAGAATCATAAAAAAACACACAAACCTGTTGATTACCAGACAGGCTCCAAGTAATCACAGTTTGGTATGGTACTCAAGTAGTATGAAAGTAAAGCTGTACATTTCTACTACACTACAGGAAGTACAAGTAGTGATTTCCATAATATGTCAAAAGCACTTCAAGTGGGAGCAGATATGAAGGGCCTGGTATGTACTCAAGTAGTTTCAAGAAGTACATATGGTCAAATGTGGCTACTCGTAAAATATTCTATAAAATTAGGATCTTGGTCATTCATGGTAACTTCATCAATAAATAATATCATTGCTTTGTGGGTGGGCGTTGAATATAGTGTGAAATCGACCAAGATATTAATCTTATCTATCTCGTCTGAGATCGACGCAGCAAAATATTGCTTAGAAATTTGGTGGAGGCTATTTATAACAATCTCGCTTGTAGACACAACATGGAAACATATCCCAAAAGTACTTTAAGCTATTTAAAATTCAAATTATAAAGAGTCTAAAGTATATAGAGCGAGTAGCCTACTTTTCCCCGAAACCAGGGTTGCAACCAAGTCACAAGGTCGCGAGTCACAAGTCAATCTCACTTTTATAGTTTTGACTCGAGTCAAGTCGAGTCCCTCCAATTCACCTCCGAGTCAAGTCCGAGTCCAAGTCATAGTGTTTTGACTCGAGCCCGAGTCCAAGTCCATATGCTTGCTGATCAGTTTTCAGTTCAATGCGGTTCAGCAAACTTTTTCAACTCTGCTCAAGTGATATAGAATGGCTCGCATTCATAATATCGTAATTTTCTTCAGTCTTAACAGTTTCTGGCCCTATTTTCCAAGTATCAGGACTGATAGACGAAATACCAATCATGTGGTGACTTTACTATTCTTCAAAGTTACAATGAAATGGCTGTCTTGGACGTCCTAGTCTCAAGTCATGCACAATGACTCGAAAGCATTCGAAAAATTGACTCAAGTCAAGTCAAGTCAAGTACTTTCTTGTGCATCCCGAAAAAGTACAAGTATTTTGTTACTGCCCACTTCTGTCAAGGAGGCAATACAATACTCACTGGAATATTCTCCGATAGTGGTCAACGGCTGTTGGTCAACACCAGATAATCGAAGTTGCGGCAAGGTAGTAGACTCCGTGGCGACTGTGCTTGGGTTCCATTTCGGAGTCACGATTGCATACTTTATGAGCTCGTCATACTCTTCCTGTAGTATTAATTTGACGAGAAATCATTGCAATGTTAAGTTTTAGGACAATAATGTAGGACCTGATCTTCATTGAGAGAGACATACCAGTTCTAACACAGACTCGGACAACTAGATAATGAGGCTAATTAAAGCAAAAGGCTGATAAAGTAATTCCAATCTAATTTGAGAAAAGTTTCTACGCCCTAATTTTAATTCGAATGTCTGCTTTTCTTGAAAATGCTACCGGAGAACTGTATAGTGCGAAACGAGTTTGACGCAATTCCAACCCGTAGAAGCAAAGTTATCTGAGTTTTTCATTCATAATTCTGGGTTTTCACACCGTCAATGCTATACTTGCATATTTAAAACTATAAAATGCAATAACTCCGCTTTTAGCCATTGGAATTGAGCAAAAATTGTTATGCAACATTCTTCTCTTGGCAACTTCAGTAATCCTATTTCTAATCTGATTTCGACAATCTGAGTCATATTTAAGATAATTGCGCATATTTTAGTTAATATAGGCCTACATGACATACAGTCTGTCCGACAGACCACAGATATAGGAGTGGAGTGAAATTGGCTATAATTAGGTCCGAAATGACATCATATACATTGGTGACAAATGACAACATCCACATATTTTGATGATTGCGAAATTTTTCGATTTTCTGGGATAGGGTTATGTATATAAATATGAGGTGGGTTTGGTTAAATCGAGCTTTTGGATTCATTTGCATGTGTTATGTTATCATTGGGTAACGCCCGTAACGGTTATGTCAGGAGTAGGCTAGTGTTATAATGTTGAGTCAGAGGTTAGTTTCGGGGTTAGGGTAGAGTTAACCAAACCAAAACTGGCTTAATATGTCCTCTTCCTAACCTCTGAAGTAAATCAATCCCAATTCCATCACTAGACTCCATTTAAACGACTATTCCAACCCTATACACAAGTCCAGCGTCACGTCCCAATTATAAATCCACCCATACATTGCATAGCTCAATAGCTGCTATTATGCCCACCGTGTCAGTGAACCTTGTGCGATGCCAGTATACCACTGCTCCAACAGTGTTTATGATTATTATGATGATTCATTAGTCAATTTGGTTGATACGCAACGGTTGGAAAGCAGATGAACAATAATCTGTTCGCTGATGCTTATTATACCAAATTAGTCCACACGCCATTACAAAAAGCAAAACATATCCCACCTGCAGCTCAGTTGAGACGGAGCTTCCCCTCGATGTCTCCGACGGCAAATTGGGTAATTCCTCTCTTTCTTCGCTCATCGTCGACATCTTTTTATTATAATTTACGCAAACACAGATTTTCACACAAAACAAAAACCACTCGATGTTTGCAACGAAATGATTTAAATGGCGTACCGGTTGCCACGCTTCACTAAGCTAAGTTATGGCTCCCCGTGCCCGAACCAAATAACAATATCTTACGCGAGCCGGAGCTGAGACACAACATTCAGTCAGCATTTTAGTGCCATTATACAGTATTCCGCGCGTCTTACAATGCGATACAACAATCTTCCGTCGGGTTGACGGACAATAATTACCGATAAAATACCCGAGACAGCAACATAAAGACATTCTCAGTAGCTTATCACGGATGTAACCTGTGGCTCTGAATCTTTCCTCTTTTAATGGATGTCTCAATCACGTTGGTAACGATGCCAGACCAGTATGTACATTATAAATGTACCTCACTAATGAATGTCTCCGAAAACTCAATCCAGAGACTTCCCTGATGCAACCTCAGTCCTAATATTAAACTTTTGGCCTTTCTCAAGCATCTTGCACCTTAAATAGAGGCTCTTACCTACTAACAACCGTCATTGTTTAATGTTTATACAAGTTTTCAGACAAAAGCACAGATAAAAGTCGAAATGTACACACATCAAAAATTGTAACAGACAAGCGGTACAGTGCAGATTCACGTAAATCAATGATATCACACAACTATCCAGACATTTAGTTGAAAATTCCATAAATGAAAGCAGGTATCATGCAAAACGCACTTCATCCAGCTTGTACGGGCTGGTTGATACACTTGCTACTCCTTATACAGCAAAAATTGTAATAACCGAAAAATATGTGCCTGTAACAATCCTATTGCACAGGAAATCAAAGAAAAAACACCAGCCGAACAAATAGCATCGCTCGCTCCCACATGAAGGGCGCCATTTGGACTGCGAGCTAAGTGCAGAAAATTACGTAACGCTAGAGTTACCACATTTTGGGAATCTGAAAAGAGGAAACTTTTGGAAGATTACCAGACTTACAATACCGGGGTAAAATTGGTAAATTTATTGGGAGTTTGTAGTTGGTTAACTAAAAAAAAGGTAATTTTTCCGACTCGACTCCAGAAATATACAGTTACACACTTTTATTGAATCCTGCCGTTGGAGTCAACTCCCGAAAGGCCCGCCGGAACGTTACTTGAGTACTGATTTCCTATATCTTAGTTGAATTTTAACACAAATTTAACCAAAATTCTCAAGAGGACATTTGGGCGTCCTCCGATGAACCTTTCAAAAATGTCAAAATAGAGGAGAAATCTTCTTAAAGAGGACGTATGGTAACCCTACTTAACGCGGACTTCGACGATTTAACGTCCAGTCATTGAGAGCAAGCCTTCACTGGTATACAAGGTTTTTGAAATTCACACGACTAATTCTCCACCACGATTAAGGTAAAATTACGCCTCCGGTCATAATACTGATTCTTGGCAGAGGGAGAGTACTTTTCCGCTTCAACAGTACTCAAGCGTTTTTTTTTTACAGACAGTCTGTAACTCGAAAACGCCGTGCAAATCATCAAGGATTACATATCTTACATACAAAACTGAATTTACACACTAAGAAATGCGACCGAAGGCCTGAATTTAGCCCATTCTTCAAGCCGTTTCATCGTACTGTTGTTCCGCGTCGGCGCGTAACACTAACGCCTGCACAGTGCGGGTCAGGTCACCCGAGCACTGGTTGAAAATGTCCCTGTTCAAGTCAAGGTCGTGAAATCCCATTTCGTAGAGCTGGTCTAGAGGGCCCAACTCCACCTCCTGATAACGTCTGGTCTGGAAGCTCGGGGGCGGCGTGTGGAATATGTCCTGGTCCTGATCGTCTGATGTCCCAGGGCCGTCTGCAGAAACTGCTCCGTCCTGGAAAGGAACAATGCGATTGATAAAAATATCAGTGGCGCTCGAGTAAAATCAACTAGAGAGGCAAAATCGAATACCTTTGAACAATTATTTAAAATTAATTATTTTTAAAATATGAAACTTACGATATCGAGGGTAATTTTTTGATATGAGAAAAAATTTCATACTTCAAATTTCAAAAAATGCAAATCTGACGATATTCTTGTGATTGCTCTTTTCTCGAAAGTGTGAAAAACATTTCAAATTTCAAAAAATACAGAACTTAAGATATTCAGGGTAATTTTTAGATTTCTTAGAAAATTTCAAAATTGAAAAAAGCGAAAACAATTTATACTTCAAATTTCAGAAAATGCGAATCCGACGATATTCGGGCTATTTTCCTCTTCGGTGTGAAAAACATTTCAAATTTCACTAAAATCTGAAACTTGCGATATGGAGGGTGATTTTTAGATTTCATAGAAAATTTCAAATTTGAAAAATGCGAAATTAATTCATACTTCAAACTTCAGAAAATGCGAATCTGATGTTATTCAGGATGGGTTTTTTTCAAAAATATGAAAAATATTCAGATAATCTTTTACAAAATGCTGAGAAACTTGAAATTTGGGAAAATGCGAAACTCACGGTTTCAAGACTCGGTATTCTGGGCAGACGCAATCTCTCCTGCGTCTGTCTGTCGTCCTGTATACTATGACTCGGAGACGCCACCGCAAACGGCTCGGTCGGAAAGACCCCTGCAAACTCCAATGGCGACTGACCAGCCCCGGAGGTTCCCCGAGGGGCTGGGACTGGTTTTTCACCTGACAACGGGTCGCTATCGACGACAGACTGTGGTACTGGGATCGGGTTTCGGGTCCAACCTTGTTCAAAAGGCGGGAACGGCGGGGCAGTGGTTGAATTCGGGATTTGGTACGGGGCGTCGATGTTCAACACAGAATTCGGGACTGGTTTCGGTTCTTGCGCGTAAAGCACGATTTTAGCCGGCGACGCGGTAGACATTTGGTTCATTGGGACTTTTGGTTTTGTGGCGGGGCACTCCACGGGATGGTCCGGGTTGGCCAAAAATTCATCAAATTCTTTATGAATACGTTCGGTTAGCGATTCGTTATCGACAGACTGAGGGGTGACACCCCCGCTCGATGGCGGACCGGTTGTGTCTGGGTTGGGTGGTATTACGATGTGCGGGGCGGTCGATTTCGGGAGGGTCTCCGTTTCGGGGAGGGACGCATTCTCGGGGCGGGTCACGGACCCAGGTTGAGATTCGGGTTCCGAGTCGGATTCTACGTTTTGGGGTGAGGCAGCGTCTTTTTCTTGCCCGGCCGCAGAGTCTACGCTTGCGTCTGAATTAAAAAATATAAATTTGTAAAATAAAATTATTTAAAAAAAATTTGAATTAAAAAAACTATTGAATCTGCTAATCTCTGACACCAGCCGGATTTGGATAACTAGATAGTTCTAGTAGATAGTACTTGCAATAATTGTATCTCAAAACTCAACTCTCAGACTTACACCACTAGATAATTCTAGTTTTCTAAGTAGCGTAATTGGAGTGAAATGTTTGTGTGCTCTAATTCTAATCTAATTTGTGAAATTTCCTATGATCCAATTATAATTTATATCAAATTTTCGGTTTTCCTCAAATAGCTACATGCTTATAAGAATGATTTTCGATTTGCTCTGAATTGGAACTTGATTTTTATTGTAATTCTTGCTAATTCGAAATTTAATTCAATTTCAAAGTTTTTGCGAATTCACTAATTCCGATACTAAAAAATCTGTGTAGCTATCATTCTAAGCCTAATTCGAATACTGCTGAAAATATTCTAGTTGTCAAACCTTCTTCGGTGTACTGCGATTCGTTGAGAGGCTTGTTCACGTCGAAGCAATCCGGCAGTGGTACGACCACAAATGACATCATAGACGGCGGTTCCTCCTCCAAGGCGTAGTCCACGCTTTGCAGATCTTCAGAGCTGGACCGCTCCAATCCGGCCACTTCAGGTCCACTCTCTTCTGGCTGTGATAACAATCAACAGGTAAGCCTAAGTTGATTGGTTGACAAGGAAATGGTTAATCTATTTCTAAATTGACAGATAGAACAGAAAAAGAGAGAAGGGGAGAGAAAGAGAGAGAAAGAAAAGAAACGAAAGAAAGAAGGATTTCATTAGGATTCATTGACTCGAGACTTGGACAGCCAAGATATTACATTTCATTGTAACTTCGAAGAATAGTGAAGTCACCACATTATTGGTATTTCGTCTATCAGTCCTGATACTTGGGAAATAAGGCCAGAAAGTGTTAAGACTGAGGAAAATTACGATATTAGGAATGCGAGCCATTCTATATCACTCGAGCAGAGTTGAAAAAGTGGGTTTAATGGGATTGAATTGAAAACTGAGCAATAAACATAATGACTTGGACTGGCACTCTACTAGCTGACTTGGACTCGGACTTGACTAGGTGGTGAATTGAAAATGACTCGACTCGACTTGAGTTATAAATTATAAAAGTGAGATTGACTTGAGACTCAGAACCTTGCGACTTGGTTACAAGGCAGGGTTTCAACATCAACCAGATTATTACGGTGAGCATACATCAAAATTCAATTCGAACCAGTGGAAGCGGAGTTATTGCCGTCGAAAAATGTGGATTTGAATAAAATAGTATTTAAGGTGAGCACAACTATAAATAAACAAAGAATCGGTCACCGTAAATACTATTTTATTCAAATCAAAATTTTTCGACGGCAATAACTCCGGTTCCACTGGTTGGAATTGAACCAAATTTGGTGAGCATCGTTTCTATAGACAGCCTAACACTTTCATGGGGTGGGCAGAAATTTTTCAAATTTTTAATTATTTATTTTTATATTAATAAATAGAAACTTTCTTCTCCTGTAGCAAAGCGGTTACTGGCTGGAATTGAACCATATTTTGTTTGTAGGCTTAAATTAGGTAACCTAACAATTTTATCAAGTAGCCAGTACGATTTGAGAAAAAAAGTCATTTTTGAAGAGCCCTACTGTTCATGACTGTCCACGTTTAGAGTTGCATCTCAAAGATGCTAAAATAAGCCTAAATATAATCCAAGCAATACGATCGTCCACTTTGACTGACTGAATTTCTAAAAACACCTTGATAGCTTCCACATCCTACGTTTATATATACCGTCTGCTATCGGCACAACAAAGTAGGCCTATTTAAAAATACCAAAACAGATTCAACATACCACATCTCTTGCAAAGGCTTTTGCTTTCATTCAATTTTCCATCAAACTTCTTTAAATCCTCCTTTGTGGTGAGTTGCTTTGGAATTCTTCTAGGATCAATTCTGATATCGTTTTATCATATACAATCTATGGCGGAATAAAAGTTTCGGATAAGTTCTAAAACGAACATAATTTTCCACACAAAAGTCAATTGCCACACGAAATGCCAAATGCTACGGTCTCATTTTACAAGGTTTGGCGAGGAAACGTAGTGGTACGTTCCATTATAGCTAAACACCAATGAATTGCGGGTTCGAGCGTGACACGTCGACTCCATAATTCCTACCGAAGTGTTGGCCGTTTATCTAGGCTCCTCCTCGCCATCTGATTTGCATTGCCATGTCTTAAAAAGCCTAGGAGTGGGCCGTGCTGTAAGTGGGCAGATGGTTGCCGATGCACCCGGCACTTGGTGAATTCGGCCGCACAAACTCGGCACTTGGTGAATTCGGCCCTCGGGAAATTTTGAAATGAAGTGTATTTACAGCTATTAATATGAATTATCAAACTAATAATAGTATTATCAAGTGATTCGTCAATCTTGTAAGGAGGTCAGGGCATCCGTAGATCGCGCAGTCACGGCGTGATTAGATCACGGATTGCGTAGCCACGGGGAAATAACACAGCGCTCATATACCAACCACGCGCGGTCTGCTTGGAATCGATGGCGTGAGTCACGGGCCTGTGTCGTGTAAGTTTTAAGAAGATGGATCTTGGCGTTGTATGTGAGATCAAAACTGTGGAACATCAAGCGGCGCTTCTTCGTTTATCGATCACGACAAGCCAGTGTTCCTCATCAACAAATGTTTCGCATGATCACGTCAAAATAAATTATTTTTTGCCGTTGGAGAGACGATTCCACTCTGGGATTAGGGTGTCTCGATGACACGGTTGAAGGTTCCCAAGATTACGAGATTTACCACGAGCCACGACACGTTTGAATTTCCTTTTTGATACTGTTCATTCATACTAAATGCATTTCTAATGCGAAGGTGTTCTAGTGCCAATTCCTCCAAGGGCCGAGTTCACCAAGTAAAGAGCGTCGCGTTATTTCCCGCAATTACGCAATCTGTGATTTAATCACGCCGTGACTGTGTGATCTACGCATGCCCTGACCCCCGTACAACATTGACAACCACTCAAAGTGCCAAGTTCACCGGCAAACATTCCAGTAACCAATCATGGTGACCGGTACCGCTACGAGATCTACCACGGCCGAATTCACCAAGTGCCGAGTTTGTGCGGCCGAATTCACTAAGTGCCGAGTTCACTGGTAATCGGGCAGATACGGAATAATAATAATAAGATCTGGCCTGGTGTAAAATGACCAGTGTAGTCGAACCGCCACCATGAACACCACAAACAAACAAATAAACACCTAACATGGAAAAGAAATTACCTTTGCAGCCTTTGACAAACACAGTTACCATTGAAACCAGCAATTAAGGTCTTATTCTGAGT